>JAGDQP010018641.1:0-36227 GCA_022664845.1 Lepisma saccharinum
TCTGTAAAGTGCATAAAATTTTGAAATTACGTATAATGAAAATAATATTGGCTTTTCCGACCTACGTCAATGAATTAGTAAAATGTCTAAATATTTAAAAGAATAACAAGGGAGATTTTTAAGCAGAAAGAAAGAAAATGTAAAGTTCTTTGAACATATGGAAATGTATGTGCAGTTGTTGAGCATCAAATCAGGGCCACCCGACTTGGAAAAGTGGCGTGCGTTTTGCGACCGTGCATTTTCGGCGAAAATACAGGTGAGCGTGCGTTTTGCGACCCGGAATACTGATGCAAAGGGAAATGCCAATGTTGAACCTAGTATCACTAATAACTAGATTGATATTTGGTTATTTTTACATATATGGAAGAAACTTGTTGCATATTTCTGGTTAGGTCAAATTAGGTTAGGTTATTAGTTTCATTTTAGGAGCTAGCCACTAGAATTTAAGAGACATTTTGGCTAAAGGCAAAGGCCCCTGTCCGATGCGTACGCGTGGTTAAAGGCACATGGGGCATGTGAAGGTAGGGCTCCGAATATTCTCGATCCACGGCATGAAGTAAGGCTGGGTGGTTAGTCTAATTGATTTGATTTGTTGAATAATCACTCACTAGACTAAGTCCCATTAACAAGTGACAGTGACAATCGGTATTATGAACCAATATTGGTTTGCCATTGACTTCCATAGAAAAGGATGAAGTACGAAAGACGGCGAAAGGAAAGATGACGCAACGTGGCTCCGAAAATTTATGCCGGACCCACGCTCCTTGATTACAAGGCAGTGAGCATTACTATTCACTCACAAGGGACATTACCACCCAAGGTGCCCAGCAATAACAAAAACACTTTGGCAGTCACTTTCAGAGGTGGAGACGTGCGAGAAAAGCCTTTAGTGTCCTGGCCGAGATTTAAACGCAGGCCCCGCGATTCGCAGTTAGACGCGCTGAGCTACGGCGACTCCTAATTTAATTTGGGAAATATTAGAAATCCATTTCACTTTCACATACATATTGATGTAGTAAACCAACTTCGCACAGAAAGGAATATAAATCCATGCACTGATATGAATCCAAGCCGAGCAGGCGGCAGAGAGAGAAAGCGGGTTATTTAAAATCAGTCCGTGATTGTTCTAATTATTTGGTGTTTTCTGCGTTAATTGTTCCTTCTACATGAGATACTATTGCTTCTTGTCAGGGAATTTTTGAAAGCTGTTTGTCAGAATGGAAACTGTTACCTTAGGTTAGCTTTGCGGGACCTCAGACTACCAAGAGACAGAGCGAGTTTGCTGAATACACAGTTAAGATGTGATATCGTTAATGAACTTAACTGGTTAAGATATCACTGACTCTATAATAGCTAGATTGATAGTGAAGCGCACGATTCACATTCCAGTGATCGCAAACCGCACGATACTCTGTATAGTCGCAACTGCCGGTCACCGACACAAGTGAATCGCTTAATCAATGAAGCACATCAATGGTGGTCGGTGACGTAACAGCAATGCCGTCTCAGAACTCTTTATTCGCTTGACAAGCATGACTCTTCAGATTCTAAGAAGCCATTTTTACGTATAGGTTACGGCGAGTGAGCGAAAAAATATCTGCCTTGGCAACTGAGCTTTCCCGAGGGGTTCCAAATAACGGAAAATTAGATTTTCGGCCAACAGTAGCAGAGTGAGTTCACGATATTATCGTGAATGGGCATCAATCAAGTTGACTTGCTCCCGGCCTCAGATTAACTTACGCCGCCACTGATCTATGGAGCTCTGCAATAGTTGGGAACTGATAGTAGGTTTACAGTTTATTTGGAGTTCGAGCGTTGGCATTATATCTTTTTAAACTACGTATTTGTTGCTGAAAGAAAATGAAAAGTATGTTTCCAGATTCAGCAAAATAGATAAATAACAGCTCTTTGCCTGGATCTGGTAAAATATTTTCGCGAACCTGCCATTGAAAATCGCTTGCTTAAGACAGGCACATATCTAGAAGATGGTTTCACGCAGAACCAACGCCTTCACAATAAGGACCCGAGGTCTGTGTGTGTGTGAAATTTACATAAAATGCATATAATTTTGCTCAAAATTATATTAATATTACTAAAAATATCCGAATTTCGTGGGAGGGAGTCCGGAACCACCCCTAAATAATCCCTGGCTTAAGTCGTTCGAAAATGCATCTACATGGACACATTTCTCAACATGTCAAATGTTTGTGAACCGTTGCCCTAAACTAATAGGCTAGATTGCCATCACCCTGCATTCTAGAAATGTATATGAAATGAGTTTTATTTTATTACGTTTCAAGAAGACTCTCTCTTTTAACCCAATGTTTTGAAAAACGGTTTTCGCAAATCTGACAAGATAAAATATATACTGTTTTTTTTTATTATAAGTTATTTAAAATTAAAACAATTTGTTAATATATTCCCTGATTACACACTTCAATTTGAAATATCGGTAGAAATAATTAGACAAATCATGTAGTTCATGTAGTTCATTCAATTACTAATAGAGGGCAGTGATTATCATTAGTAAATTAGATGTTTTCTAACTTCTTGAAAAAGTATCTCATTTGACATTTATTTATAACAGTTGGGGTTTACGGAACGGAAATTGAGTTACATTATTTAAAGAAATATGGTAATTTATTTTTAATACAGTTGAACCTCACCTACGTCGTTACTAATTATGTCTTCATTAAATTTATCAAGTATTTAATTTGTTAGCAAAGCCTAGAATTAAAAATTCCCCTTGGGTTACAAAATAATTCCCTTGCGGGGGGAAAATAAGGGAACTTAACAACTTGCTGGGATTTTTGAACTTAGAATTTCTTCGACGCAAAATTTAATTTTATTGTATATTACCCTTGTTTGGCTATATATCAGGACAATATTTTTCACACAAATACGTTACGCAATTCTGCTTATCACTGCAAGTCAGTGAATTTATACGACGCTTCAATATATTTATTTTTGAGAGAAGAAATCTCAGCTATAGACATGCGACAATCTTTATGTCCATAGCTGTACTACTAGAGATAACATACATCAATAACCGCCAAAAATTTAGCCGAAGCACCGTAGACTCTCAACAACCAATCATAACCCAGGAAATATTATCCGTTCGTAAGTTTCATGGGGAAAAAATCCGGTTTGTTTCCTGTATTTTATGGTTTAATACAATACAATTAAATATGTATCCTAATGTGCCTTTAATTTTGTTTGTCTGAATGCCAAAATTTTCCTACATAATAATAATAATAATATTTTTTTTTGGTCGCAGGTAAACATGATGTACTGGACAGAACACTGATTATATGTCAAAACAAATGCTGACTAAACTAGTTTTTCTATACTATATAAAATGTTTACCAGTGTGGAGCTGTGATTTCGTTGAATTTTAGGCCCTGCACTACTATGCACCTAGATTGCACATTTCTTCTTCACTAAATAATCTGTGAAAGAGTTCTTTCGCTGAAGCAGGAAATAGTTAAAGAACTGTTACGTTGTGAGAAAGCTACAAGAATCTGTAGCTGCGGAAATTGGTAACAACCCCTTCAGATCAAGAGTGTCTGTTCTAAGCTTTATTTGAGGTGAATAAAGCAAATCATCTCAGTTCAGGAGGAACTACACTGATTGGCAGCTCAAGAGCTTCCTTAGTGTTAAAGACGGCCCAACTGCCAACAACTGAAAAAAAGAGATTATCAAGGACATCAGAAGGATGTCAGAGGATGTACTTTAGATGTTAATCTGTATATGTCAACTGGCGCAGTAAATCTAGTCAGTTGAAGATGGAATACAACATAAGTCAAGTGCTAACTAATATTATATAGTAAGGAGTCCCAGTGGAAAAAGGGGAAAATGAACCTGAAGTTATATTTTGGGGCATAGTCATAAATACGCGTATAATATGAGAGACTTTGAATACAAAACCAGACTTCTACTTACATAACAACAATATAACGTGGCAAACGAACGTTATATAGCTGTATTCATTAGCGAAAATGATATATATATATATATATTCATGTAGTTAAAGTTATTGGTATATATTCGATATATTTATTTGTCCTTGAGTATACCAGTTAATGTGGACATATAATTTAAAAAGATATATTTTCCAAGCTATTCTGATCTTTCAGAGGAAACCTGTAGCTAAAACAAGGTAATTGGAACGAAATAGCTTGTTCAAGTGAAATCTACTTATTCTGGCGACAAGTAGAGGGTAGCGTTGTTCCTGCCCCGGAAGTAATTTTGATTCCACGCGGTAGAGGATGACCTTAGATTACAAAAACTTTATAAAAAGGTATATTATTAATAATAAGAGATCTACTTTAATCGTTATCAACCAATTCTTACTACTTTTTCAGAGGAAGTACAGTTGAAATGTCACCAGGTGCAGACGTTTGTACGTCTGGATGTATAGTAGGGAACTAGTTGGGTTTCCAGCTACAGAGGGGAGATGTTTGCTAATAATAGTATATAATTACACTTGAATTGTGGTAAACATACGAGAAGAGTTACCGTAGGCTGCTGAAAAGCGCTTTGTATGTAATTCCTGAATAAGTCCGACGATGGTTGCTAGTAGCCACACTTGTGATGGCTAAATGCACATCAACTGCTTATCGGGGATGTTAGAGATTTAACACATTTATGCGTTGAATCAGTTAGGGAGTCAGGACGATAAGCGTTAAGTCAGTTTCATCGAGCAGATGAATGTTAGGCTCTACTAGTTGAGAAGGAAGATTTAGAGTCTATTACCAAATTCTTGGTATCCAATTTTTAGTGTTGGGAGGTCATTAGTTAGCGACTCCCAGGAGTAATGAAGATATCCTAGCTATACTGTTATATTGAAGTAGTGATTCGTGAAATAAGAACAGATAGGAGACCTGATTAGGCTGACAGAACTCTAGGATATTTCTTGTTGAGATTTGCAGTTGTTAGTTGAAGGTCGTGGAAGCAAATAGTATTTCAGTGGACAGTACCAGAGCCGTCAAAGTATTTACATAGTACTTAGCTACAAGGTCATATTTCTTACAACGCTACGGAGTAATTCTTGGAAAATTGAAGAGTCCATTACAACGTCAAGAAACATATTTAAGTTGTAGTCATTTGTAGGACAGAAACTAGGACATGTAACAAGTTTTGATTCTTATATTAAAAAGTCATGTCAGAATAGTGATCCAAACTATAATAACAGGAGAGAAACTATTTTTTTACTTCACACCACAGAAGATAAAGCATAAAGATTATAATTATTTAAATAAAAAGCCCATAGTTCATTTTACACGGGAGTATACCTAAATATCATATAAAGGAGAAGAAAATCTTTAAAAATATCATATCTTATCGGAGTTATTTCACATTATTTTAGTTTTATTGTATCTAACAGAAGTTTTAAACATTATTATCTTTCCTTTTTTTTTCTTTTTTTTACATATCCTGTAATTTCAAGATCTTGAATAAGGTTCACTTGTAGAAAAGAAAATATTGAAAGCCTTATAATTTGGAAAAAGAAAAAGAAAACAATGTATACCTTGCATATTATATTTGTGTTTTATCACAGAGTATCGTCTTCTATAATAAAATACAAAATATTTTCAACAACAAAGTTACTTTTTATCAAACAAGAACTTAGTCTATTGAATTTTAGTGTTTCCGCGTTTCTCTAGTGCAGAGCGGTGTAATATTATAGATAATAAGTTTTTTTTATTGAAGTTATCGTTGCTTATATAATACAATCACCTGATGAACTTAACATACTAAGTCTAAAGCCCGAACTCGTAGCGACACACCAGATGAGACGTTAACCTCGACTAGGACAAACATCATATTCAAGCTGTGTATATTACGTAAGTAATCTTGTGTTATATAAGAATGTAAAATAAGCATACTTGTTGTGTTTGTATATTATATAACTCTTATATAAAAACTTGATGTGCCGCTTTGACTTCCTGCATAAGATGGGTGGTAAAGCACATTCCGGGAATGTCCTGAACATTGCACCTTGTTCACAGCTTCGTTTGCTCACGGAATTGGGAGTGCAGGTATCATGACATTCCATGGAGTGCTCTTGCAATTTGGATACTAATAAATAGGTTGTGCAATTAATTATCAGTCATCACAGAGATAACCGAGACATCAGAGTCGCCATAAGTATTAAGTCGCCGAAGCTACTGAGTTCACCAGAGCTGTTAAGCTCATATTTCGATAGTTATTGGGACTACCAGTAAGGAACAGCAGGGTCTGCTGTTCTACACGCCGATCTACAAGTGACCTTCGTTTATCCAGCTTATTCGGTGAGTGAAGCGTCCAATATGTATTCTTTTGAGGAATAAGATCTAACATTGTTATCAAACATACCTCTCGTACTTTTTTTTATTCATGTAAATATACTATACAGATTCCAGTATAAATAAACTCGCTTCACACGGGAACGTGGTAATATGAAGGGTATGGAGGGGAAACAATGGTAACCGTCATTGAAAAAAATAGTGCAGAAATACAACAGTAACACTCATGTGTGCTGAACTGTGGAAAGAGTTCGAGTTAAAAACAACATATGGCAGTATATTGACAATTTGTTTTATGGGAACCCGCATACACCAGCAAGACAGAATGAATTCTCCTAATGTAATATCTCAATTCGTGCTCAATGTGGGTTAGCATTGTTTTCCCCCATACCCTTCATATGACTGAAATCCTATCCACATTCAATGCAAAAAATACCAGAAGTATATTCAGTAGGATAGTGCAGCGTTGGGATATGATAACACAAGACCAAAAAGAGTGAGATAACACAAGACCAAGAAGAGTGAGATACACACGACACCCAACACAGTGAACAACGCCGGTAATTGAAGGCTGGATGTTCGAAAAAATGTTTCATGGTTGGTACCAGTTGTTTGAGGCTGTTGCTAGAGTTGGCGAGTGGCGAAGACATGTGAGTCCATGAATTTCCGTTGTGGTTCCATACTAGTGAGGGCCGTGTTCACGTCAAGTCGGTTAAGTCTGGTGATACTCCTAAACACATTATTGAACGGTGACCGCTACGTTACACTGCTTGTTGACAATTTATAGTCTTTAAGGAGCTTCTTAGACCCCTACGACGATGGAATCATCCAGTAAGATACCACACCATGTCATGAGATTCATGTTGTTCAGAATTGGTTCGAGGAATATTCTGAACAGTTTCGTCGAATGTGGTGGCCACCAGGTTTGCCAGATATAAACCCAAGAGAGAACATTTATGGGAGATGGTAGAGAGGTTTACTTGCACCTAATATCCTGCGTGCTGCTTTTTAAAGGGCTAGAGGGGGGTGAAGACGATACAAGGTACGTACCCATTATTTTGACATCCACGAACTTTTCCTATGTCCACAAATTGTCATTTTTTTTTGGGGGGGGGGGGGGTTCGAAAAGAAAACCTTATAGAAATGTATTTTCCTTTATTGCATTTCAAATTCTACAAAAGCATGACAAAATTTCTGTTCTCTTTTATTTATTATTGTCACTATTACGTAGTTACATTTATGATATTCAGAGCACTACCCAAGTACCAACACCATGTGCTATATTGAGACAAATCCTGCCTCTCTCTTAGTTCAAGCAGAACTTTGAGTATCATACTATGAAGGCCAAAGTCGTCAGCATTGATTATTATTGTCATATTCTTTCTACAAAATGTTATCCATTGCTATTTGGCCTAATAAACTTCCGACTATTGTATGATGTGCGGCTGTTGCTGGATCTTCTTTTCTCATCCAAAGGATCGCCCCAGTCTTCACAGGCCTTTAAAAGAAAATTAAAACCGAAACAGATTACTATCCATCCACTTTGTTAGCACAAATCGTTGTTACCATAGTAATTTAACATAAACTAAAAGCATATTCAGTATCTCATCATAACCGTAGTTTTCTAGTAATACTAACCTAACCTTACTGGTCTGGATTTCTGCATTTTGTCGGTACAGTGCTTTAAATTATTTCTAAAGTAATTTCGCTTCTCTATGGCTGTTCTCAAAATAGAAACTGAATTTTTCCATAGCCACAAAGTACGCCTTGTATTTTGAAAGAGAAAGAAACTAAAAAAATCTTACTCCCGTCAGGATTCGTACCCGAGTTCTCAAGAAGCCGACGGCTTAACCACTGTTACCGGGGCGACCTTGCAAACGATGATTTGGAAGTTGTATTTACACTGCACATGTATTGCGTAACAACGCTGCGAGATGGCGCGCACCCGGGATCCTTACTGCGGCGACTGGAGTGTATGTAAGGTGCTTTAACTATGTATTATTGAATTCAATAATTATTTTGTTTTGTCATCTCGTGCAAAAAAATGTATTATTTAAAAAATAATAGTATTGTTGTAACCTGCAATGTCAGTGAATGGTTATGACGAAACATTAGTATGTTGCGTTTTATTCGGTTTCATTTATAAATGTTCAAACAAGAAGGAGAACTGAGGAAAAAACATATACGTTATATTCATTGCACACAAACTTTCAAGACAAAAAACTACATATACAAAATATGATGATATCGTTTCAGTAATGAGAGACTGTCGTTCCCACGCGGTATCAGAAACATGTTATATGTCAACGAAGTGTAATATCAGCATTGTAATGTAAAACGAAGAAACAGAATTGTCATTAGTTTTTCTACACATGTAACCATAACAACAGTGAGATGTGTTTTTTTTTTAATTTCTACTTTGAGTAGAGTTGTTTTTACCATGATAAAAATTAAGCATTTTAAATCTGAAACCTAAGAACCTTAACCTTTTCGGTATCAACAGCAGGTTTGTTATGTTTAAAACAAAATGTTTTAAACATGTTTTAAACAGAGGCGGTTGTTTTAAACATTTTGTTTTAAACATTTTGAACAGTTGTTTTAAACGATGTTTTTAAGTTGTGTTTAGAACATGTTAATTTTATTTTTTTTCTTTGAAAGAATCATATTATTTTTAATAGTACAAGATTATTATTTTATTTTTATTTTTACCAATAAAAACGTATGCAATTTGTCCTGTGTGAAAGCTAGTTTTCAAAATAATCAGTATTATGGTGTCGCAAGTCTACAGGCGGAGACATAAAATGATTTGTTTTGTTTGTTCTTTATCGTTTGAATGCTAGAAGCAGGAAATATTAATTTGTTATCAATAATATGAGACAAGAGGTTCATATTTCAATTCTCTCTTTCTTATTTATTGTGAGAAACTGCCACGAAAACAAAAACTTTATGGGCATGTATTTGCTTCTATGATTACATTGCTCTGTCTCTTTTTATGTGTATGAGGAAAGGAACAGTAGTGAGAAACTGGGCATGTTTGATAATCATTTCTTATTCGGTGCTTGGATTTTTTTGTCGGGGAGTCAGGGGAACGTACGTGAACCATCCTCCCCACTTATCCATCGGGACCATTTTTTATCATTCTTTATTGTCTAAATAAAATTTATAACCATGTTTCCACAAAATAAAACTGGTTTTAGACAATAAATGGCGGTCAATTTTGGTCAAAAACTGGTCAAAAGAATATTTTACACAATTATTTCTTATGAACCCCAACGTACACTCCCTGATCCTTCGTGTCCAATTTTATGTTATTCCTTATGCTATAAATAAAATTGAGAGCGATGTTCCTAAAAAGGAAAACCTGACTTTAGACCAAAACAGCGGTCATTTCCGATTGAAAATTTGTCTAAGACGATTTTCTTTCTTTCCTTTTTAAAAGCACTTGAGTTGAAACAAAATATTAACACGCATTTGAACTTTAAAACTGGAACACCGTCTTCACCTGAAAATAGTAGTTATACGATAAAAGCTCCATAAAATTGCGAGTCTGGGGAAAATGTATAATGTAGATTGTGTGAGGTATTAAATCAAAGGATTTTTTCCTACTGAATATAAATTTGAATTATATTCTTCATAAAAAGTAACGATTCTAAATTTATAGCAAAGTATTCACACGCACACACACACACAAAAAGAAACTGCTTTTAACCAAAATTCGGCCATTTTCGATCGAAAGTGGGTGAAAAACTCATTTTTAAATAAAAAGTTTTTTTTTTTTTCAATAAAAAGAGTTGTTAAAGAAACTAGCCCTGAGGTTGAAGGAAAAATATAAACTCACTAAAACTTCAAAACCGGCACCGTGTTACTTGTTTTTGCCGGTTTTGAATAGAAATAAAGATTTTAAAGATTCCAAATTTATAGCAAAAATGAAACTGCTTAGAAAGAAAAATGGCCAGCATTATTTGTTTTTAGTTTCGCAATTTCATTTTAGTATAAATATGGAATCCTCAAAATCCTTTTCTGAAAAAATAAATTATATTCGTATTCAGTGGGGAAAATCTTTTCATTTTATGCCCCATAATATGACACACTTAAGAAAATCCTCATGTTTCAGGGCCTCTTTTCTGGCCTCCAGGTGCCCAATTTTGAGGGAGAGTTATGATATAATTACCATTTCTGTTTTCAAGTCAGATTTTTAGTTCTTTTGCCTCAGCCTGCAAGTTTACTTTCCCTTTTATAAGAAGTCCAAATAAAAGGTCTTTGAGCAATTTTTAACCAAAAAATGAACACCATTTTCGTTTTTAAACAGTTTAATTTTTGCCATCCCTAAACTCCCTTTCTAAAATTTATATTGATAATCATTTTTGAAAAAAAATCCTTTCATTTGATACTTCATGTTTCCATTTTTCTGTTCCCCATGTTCGGGCGTTCAGACTCACATTTGGGGGGGCTTTTATCGTATAATTACCATTTCTGTGGACCAAAGCAATAACACAGTGCTGATTTTGAAGTTTAAGTAAAGTTTTAAATATTTTTTCTCTAAATTCAAGTACTTTTTGAAAAGAGAAGCAAAATAAAATAAGTCTTTGACAAATTTTCCACCAAAATGGCCGCCATTTTGGTAAAAAATCAATTTTATGTTTTTGGGAACATGGTTATAAATTTTATTTATACCATAAGTAATAATATAAAATTTGTCCCGAAAGATCAGGCGGTGTACGTGGGAGCTCATTGAAATATATTGCAAAATTAAAGTTTTCAGCAATTTTCGACTAAAAATGGCCGCCATGATGGTCTAAAACCAGTTTTATTTTGTTGGAATATCGCTATAAATTATATTTAGACCTTAAAAAAAATGGTCCCGATTGATCAGAGGGGGTGCACTTGGGGTCTCCCTGGCTCTCTTACAGTTTATGTCGGGTGGTAGAACTTGTTATGTATTCTACTTCTTTACTGTTCGTTTGTAAATTCATTATCAATGGGGTGCACAAGAAAAAAAAAAGGATTTAATCCTGACACACTTTATTAAAGTTAATCCTTCTGATGATAATAAAACAGTAAAACCCAAATACTGACTGTGTAAAAAGGAAATGGCAGGCCTTGTTTCCCGAATGAGAGAACATTTGAAGAAGTGTAATTCAAATCCCGGCCAGGCCACTGCAGAATTTTCCTTCGGTGTTCCCATGCCTGGCGCTCTTAGACATACTCAGTCTCCTATCAAATTGAGTACCACAGTGTCCTTTGTATTCCTGAGCACTTTGGGAGTAAAGGCAGCCGAGTGTGGCACTGACCACCCCACCTCACTTCATGTCATTGGTCGAGAATATTATGTGGACCGCTACTTCCACATGCGCATTGCAACGGGCATGCCTTTGCCTTTTTACCTTTTATATAATAAATAGCCTTGTCATTGAATTTTAAGAAATAGAAATTTCAAAATATTTTGTAAAACAGAACGTACAATTTCTAGTAAATGCTTACGAATAGACCGGAAACGCGATTGAAACGTTATAGAAGCTACTGCAGATGGAGTACCTATCATTTTTTTATTTTTAAGAAAATGTTTTAAACGTTTACATTGTTTCAGTTTTGATATGAATCAATCTGGCGATTTTTAATCATGGATGACAAATGCATTCCAAATATGATACTTTGAAAATTTATATGTTTAACATTCATATCTTAGTCCAAATCTTGGTCTCTTCACTCGATTTTCACTCGCTCGTCCACTGACTCGACATTCACTCGGCAATAAGAATGCGAAGGCTGTTATTCTCTGATAGCTTGACTTGTTACACAGTTATGCCTTGCATAGGATTTAAATCAGGAGATATATTTGGCCAGTAAATCTTAATTGGATTCTTTGTCATCCGGAGCTTGCAGGATATTAGATATACTATATTTTGTATCTTAAGAACCCTAACATCAGTCCATTTACTTCCCATATGTTTTATTCGTAGGTTTTACGTTATTACGGAGATGTCTCTCAAAAAAGGAGATTGCTGTTAAGCAATCTTCACTCACACCTCTCGTAATATCCGCTTATGAGACAGTATAACGAGACTCAAATTTACGATTAAAATTTGTAAAGGTTACGAAAGAGTTATATTTTCGGTTGGTCTTCAGGATTTTTCGATTCTTCATTCTATGTCTCTCCTGAAATCTACTCATAACTCTGATCGGCTAAAAGTCTATTGCTACTGATAAATACAGACAACAATAATAAACAAATAGAGACATAGTTAATAAATAGAACTCCATGAGCGATTTGTCGATTTTTGAAACCTTTTCCATGAAAACGTCGACTTTCTGCACTTCACAAGAAAACTTTTTATCAGAGAACTTTAATATTTGCTTTTTCCAGATAACTTGTTTATAATTTCCAATCTGGTAATTTTTATACGTTTGTAAATTCCATTCTCATAACTTTCCGTCGTCAGAGACCATATGGGTCACTTCAGTCCTGTTCCGGAAAGCACATTCAAAGATTTTGAGTTAAGACACTAAAACCGGAGCCGAAAATGCCATGGTTAACCCTTTGTTCAGCAAACTGTATGTGAATTTAAACTCTCATACGTATTTACTTACTCTATGGCTTACGGAATTCGCAAGTTCATAGCCGCAGTAACAAATGTTCGCCATAGGATTCTATCCTGGGCAAGATCAAGCCAGTTTTCATCACACACACCTACTTCTCGATGATCCCTTCTAAAATTGTCCTCTCAACGTCAGCTCCCAATGGTCTCTTCCCCTCCGGCTTTCCAACCACGATGGAATATAATCTCCGTTTTTCTCCCCATCCGAGCTACATGCCATGCCCACCTTAGTCGTCGCGATTTCATTATTCTTACAACATCGGGTGAGTCGTAAGTCCGTGAAGCTCTTCATTATGCAGTCTTCTCCATTCCCCAGTCATCTAACTCCTTTTCAGTCCGTATAGCTTTCTCAGGACCTTATTTTCAAACACTTGTAATTTATGTTCATCTGCTAGGGTCGTACTCCAACTTTCGCAACCGTAAAGTATTTATTACCGGAAGAATAACCGTTCTGTATATTTTCAATTTCAACTTTCTTGATATTACGCGAGGTTAGAAGTTTCTGGACTGAATAGAAAGCTCCCATAATTTTTTATATATTATTAAACCACTCATAGAGTGTTCTCTGAATATTTATCTTAATTCCACTATCTCTACTGATTCTTTACCTACGAAAGATACGATGAATTACGAAAATTTGACAAATACGAGTACGTAAATTGAAGATCGTACGGTAACTTATGAATTCGAATGAACACATTAGCAATGGAATAATGTTTCTGAATTAGTTTTGTACACAATATTCTCCTCTAGAAACGTATAATTGACACAGTATATTCTCAAAAAAGAAGAAGAAAACAAGTTACTAGTAAAATGTAATTAGTATTGTAAGCAAAATGAAGATGAAGAAAACTTAAGTTTTAGATCTGTGTTTACTATGTCAGTAGCATAGATAATAAGTTTTCCACCTTTGGGTAGTTAAAAATGATTCACTAGATAGAAAAGTTGAATCGGCCTGAGCCAAAGTTGGCCAACTTGCGTATATAGGCCTACCTGAACATCAAATAAAAATTCGCTTGTAGTCGACGGACTAGACATATTATCTTCATGCAAGATAGCTTGTTAGAAGGACCCTTCAAAGAGCTAAAAGATGGCACTCTTATTTCAATTTCGCTCAAAATGGACAAAAACACGTTTCTTTTCCTGTAGTCTTCCTTTTGCGTGTGGAGAGACGTGATTCGTAAATAAACTTATCCTAATTATCATGTCATATGGGTTGTTATTTAATACCACTCCTAATGTATGTGAGTTTTAGCCTTGTACCCATACATTTGAATGCATTATCATTAACTATCTTATTTGTGGAAAATAATGTAATTTAATTAAGTCTATCTAATATAGAGAGCTTAAACGTGCAGAGACATTTCAAGTCATAAAAATTCTTACGTTGCTTCCTTTCTCTACCAAGCAAACAGCAAGTTTCTTGGAATATTGACATTTCCTGCTGTCGGTGTCGTTATCTGAAAAAGAAAATAATGTTTCTATTACTCTTTATGTTTACGTTTTAAATTAGTAATTAATTCAGTAGATAGAAAATTTTGGTTTTATCTTATGTTTCTTTCAACCTAGACAGTGTTATCTAATCGAAACTATTACGGAAACCAACCAGAGGAAGACACTAAGCTAGAGTTCCTCAACCTGAGAGGCGCGACTCCTAGGGAGTTGCGAGATGTGTGCAAGCGGGGTTAACAGGGGGGAAAATAAATAAATTTAACTAGGGTCTCGTAGCTACGTGAAAGCTAATGAATTTTAAGGAATGTGTTTTATTTTCTTTGCTCTTTTTTATAATTATAATATCAAAGGTAAATTAGTGTTGCCGACGAGACGACATGTTAGGCTGATTCGTCTCGAAAATGTCTTGCCTAGAGAGTGTCTCGTCTCGAAAAGATATATACTTTGCATTACTAGAGCTCTGTCTCGTCTCGTTTTCTAATAAAATTCATTAATTTTATTCTAGAAAATAATTGAGTAGCTGAACAGGTCAATGTAGTATGCCACTCTGACACTTAACCAGGAGATAAGGACAAATTATAAAAAGATGTTGCAGCCCCATAACCTAAATGTCGGTAGACAAACGTCGGCTATTTGGCGGCAAAATCAGTGCCGATGACGGCATCAGATGTCGGCCCAAACACTGGATATGGCGTTAAGCCGCCAAATCTCCAACTTACATCCACTGAATCCCCAACCAAAATAGCACGTTTTTTTTTTTCTGTTGGCCAAAACAAAGCATTAATACTCTTTACACACTAAATCAAAAGAGCGAAATTCCGCTGGATTTGAGCGGAAAGAGGGATAACTCTTTGCAGAGTGAATTTTCATCGAAGAAAACATGATAAATTTCCGCTCGAAAAAGATGGGTTTTATGGTAGTATATTTCCATGGGAACGTAGAAATATTTGTAGGCGAAATTCCATCTATTTAAATAAAGTTTATGAAATGTAGGAAATTTGAAAAGATGCAAAAGGGAATGTTTATTAAGAAGAAACAAGAAAGAAAAGTAATGTACTTATGAATGAAAAATAGCGGTCGACCATCCTGACTGAGTTTTATTCCATGGTTTTTCCTCAGTCACACCAGGGAAATACCGGGATAGAACCTTCAACATAGGCCCTGACCGACGCCTTCCCGACTCCTTTCGCCTTCCCGACTCCTTTCGCCTTCCCTATCCCGGCCTGAGCGTTAGATGCCTAAAGGCCATAAATAAAGTTCAATTCAATTGAATTATGAATGAATAAGAGTTTAAAAAAATAAACTCGGGGAGATTTGAATCCGGTACCTTTCGGCCTGCTATCTAACACCTTAACTAGCCGTCCAAACAGAGATAATACACCTTCGAAATGGTTTCTTTCGTCTCGTCAGGTACTTGAGAACAACATTCAAAGATTTCTTGTACACATCTTACTCCCGACTTCTTCTAGTATATTTTTCTCACAGAAAAGTTTTCAAGTTTTCTGTTGTCATTTTAAACTTTGGTATACATTCCACAGTCTTTCGATAAACATATTCCGCTTAGTCTTTCGATAACCTTTGCAGTAACAAAAGGCAGAGAACAAAGTTGAGTAGCAGCCATGATGCATTTTAAATCACTCTAAAAAGATGAGAAATAAACCACTCTAAAAAGATGAAAAATCGCTCTTTCAAGTTTGAAGAATAAATTAATCCAAATGCACGTCTAGAAAGAGCACATTTTCCATTCAAAGCGAGAGCGTTTCGTTCGAAACCACTCTTCTCGACTGAAAATTACGCTCTACAGAAGAGTGGTCCCTCTTTCCGCGCTACAAGAGTGAAAATTCCGCTCTTTTCATTTAGTATGCACCGAGGGTTATTGACAATGGGGTCTGTCTATTGGTATACATACATATTTAGTTGCACTTTGTCATTACCTTTATTATGATATACGAACTAGTTTGTAAATTTTCCAACTGTCTACAACGTGATTCGAACCTGGAACTTTCTGATCATTCTAACCACTGTGATATGGAGGCATCTTTCGAGTGACTCTTATTTGACTATTCCTTATTATTAGAAGTATTACGTTCTACTGCGGGAATTCGAATTAGCAACACTGGAGCAACCTGATAGGACAAAGTGAGGAAGTTTCTCAAGGACAAAACACTTGCTATTTGGAAAGTACTTTAAATGCGATGTAAAGAAGTCAATCTTATGACGTCAACAAAACTCTGTGCTCTGTTTATTGGTATGCAACGAGCGCTAAGTATTTTTATTTCACAGTGTTTGCTTCAGACAGAAGTTAGGTACATTATCCAGCACACACATATTCGTTACCCTAACGACAACCTTACTATCGAAACTACATAAAACAGTTTTATTACTACGTGCAGTGAATTGACAAAGTAAAAGCTATTCCTTATAATGAAATGTTAATGATTTATCTTTTAATATTAATTACATTCATAATGAGCTTTTGTTCCAAACTCATGTTTGTTTGAGTGTCCACTTACCATTCTCTAAGGACTCAAAGCATTCGTCCACGGAATCTTCAATGAACTGTCTCACTTCCCTGTCGCTGATTCCTTGTAACATGACTCGCGAAACAACAGATTTCTCCGGCATACCAGATTCATCCAACTAGACAGGGAAACAAATATATAAAGAAAAACTTTATACTTTATTTTGCATACAATTACTTGTAATCTCTATTACCGTATAACTAGTGAAATTACGTGTGGAGAATGTTACCAAAAGTGACATTTCGACTACTATCTCGACATCACACGTAAACTAAAACAGTGAATAACATGTTAGCTACTACTATAATAGTTAATACCATTGAACTCTATGTAACGATACTGGACTGATCGGGTAGTGCCAAAAGACAGACGCCAGAGCAAACATTTAACCTTGACCGCCCACTTCGTCCAATATGGACCAAATTCTAGCTCACAGTAAGTTTTTTATGCTTGTTATCGCTGTGCTACCCTCTTTATAATTAATATCGAGTTATACTGATACCGGACTGTACTTATAATACTATCGCAAGAATTGAGACAAATTAAAAACGACCACACAGCGATTACAAACCTAAAAATCTTACAAGGGGCCATTACGATTTTGTGAATGTGAATGTTTCTAAAAAATCTTAGCACTGTTCGATAGGGTATTCAAAGAAATCCCGAAAAGAGGAATTTTGATCTGCGGAAACTAAATAGGGATGGAGAGAAATGACGTCAAAGTTCGAAAATTAAAAACGCCTTCGCTTGGGCACGACAAAAATGTAACTATGGTCATGGGCCACGAACAAAGATGTCTCGGCTTCTTTTCAGCAATAAGGTCGAGATAGGGTAGTAGAGAAGCTGTGGAAAGAGAATCGGTTAGAGTCTAGTTTGAAGGCACCATAACACAGTCGCAGCACTCAACAAGAAAATGATTTTGATGGCTAAAAATGCGTGGTATACAATTACACCATTCGATAAAACAGCTAAGAAATCGATTTCACAAAATCGTAATGATCCCTTGATAGTTAGAACTATAAATTCGGTCCATATTGATATAGACTAGTAATGAACGATCGCGATTAACTGTGCCCTCCACTCCCTCGATTCATATATATGATATATTCATTAAAATTTTAATATCTCAGATCACTCAGATCTTTTAGATAGAAGTGAATGGTTAATTCAATGAGCATTCAATCAATTGATACGCTAATTTCAAAAACCTGACCCAAAAACACTATCTGAACTGTCCCAAGCACATTTTGAACACAAAGCACTACTTTATTAATTATCTTATTAGTACCTGTTAGAAATGAAAAGATTAAAGACTCTATCTTTTTAATATCCTTGGTCAACATAATGGAAGATTTGATGACGTAATGGAAGATTTGAGAGTTAGTGCAATATTCTCGTTTTAAGGATTGGAAAAATGGCGGCTTAAGAGAAGATAGCTTCTGAAATTTTCAGTGATAAATTTATCAAATTTCAAAGATCTTCTGGACGACTTCACCTCAAGAAAATTTATTCAGTTATAATTCATAGTGCTTCAGAGATCCATATAAAAGTTATTCAACAAACTGTCAAAATTAATAGTGATAGATACATCAAAAAGTTACAGTGACAGAGAGAATAGAGAGTGACCGACGCCTATGGCGGACAGTAATCATAGCAACTAATAAATAACTGACTTTACAACCAATTATTATGAACGCTAGACTGTAAAACTGTATAATATTATAAATATTATTATAAAACAGCAATCATTAAAACGAATGCGCACTGGATGGGCATAATTAGCTATTTCCGCGCTAGATTACATAATAGGAATACGAATCTCCTTTTAATATCTTTGGATGATAGAATCAGCTGATCAAAAGAGAAGCTGGCAACATGGAGTCGTAGAGATGATACGACTCTGAAATTTCTTGAGTATATTTAGCAAAATATCAAAGAATTTTGGACCTTTTACATGGAAATTAACAATAATTAGTGATTACAACCATCAACAGCTTCATGCATCTTTGATTTTTCTACATATAATCAAAATTATACGTGTTTATAGCCTTAAAAGTGCAGTGTGGATGTGATGTAGGCAGATTGTTTGGAAGGTTCTGGAGATGGTGCCTAACGACTAAGACTGTATGACTGAATATTTTTAAAAAATAAAAAAATAACGGTAGATATAAATAATATATTAACATTTACGATTATTTCAATGAGCATCGCAAAATATCAATACATGAAGTGTGTTTTGGAATGATATCGCATGTCATTATGTGTTTAATAGTTAATAAAGTTTGCTATGTGTAATTGTGGTACGTACGTACACAGATGTCGTATGGTGCTAACAGTAAAGTCATTGACACGCAAAGTAATCTAATGTGCTTTATTCTTGGGTAACGTATAATCTAACAGAAATTAATCTAATGTATCGGATTTGGAATAGTAATGTACTGACCGAACGTAACTTAACCGCTTGTTTGGTTTGAGATACAATTGCATGACTAACCAGGTAATGTTTTATATTGTTTTTATTCTACTAATAACAAGTGGACTAACCTCGTAAGAATAATCGGGATAAAACTAATCAGACAATAACGCCGTTACTCATCACCAAACAAATAGTTTTAAGGCTTGTTGTTGTTGTTGTTTTGTTTTGTAGTTGTTGTTTATGCTTTCGTATTTGGATTACAAAAGTAAATACTGTGTGAAAATAGCGAAAAGCCTACGTAGTGCTGAAGTAGAAGATTATTTTATTTTATTGGTATATATTTTATGAATAAACGTCCTATATAAAATGTAACAGAGAAATGGAAAGTGACTAGGAAACGAAGAAATTTCATATATTCGCATACAAATTCAATCATACAAATAATGACAAAACTTTGGTAAATTTTATTTGTATATGGGCCAGTGTAGTAACTTTGGACTTCGGCCCGTCACAATTCGCCTTTAGCTGTTAAAAATCCACACCCATGCCGGGACTTGAACGCGGGCTCGTCGAAGCAATGGCCTACCGCCGCAGACCGCTCGGCCACCCGGCCGGCATACATACAACAAAAACTATACAATGTTTGGCTTTGATCTTGAGTCTCTACCGTCAGTGTATATCCTCATGGACTAGAGCGAAGAGTAGCCGCGATTCGTTAAAGGCTTCCGGAAGTTAGTATCTCTCTTCTTCACCTCCTCTCGCTTCGGCTCAGTTCGGTCGAATCATTCAATCCTCTTTTCCATATATTTGGCCTTGCGTCACGAACTTCCTGTTTCATCACAGCGTTCTGCCGGTATTGTTTAAACAAATATACGCACATGCAACATGAAAATATATTACGTTACCAGTGAGCTAAATGTAACGATACTAGAGGGCTCGATTAGTATCTAAAGATAGATACCGGGGTAAACATTTAACGTCTTTCGCTGATATGGCATAATATCGGTGTTTATTTAGATTCGGAAAGACAGTACAAATATCGTAATTTTTCTCTCTTCTGATCTGATTCGCCTACATATCTGAATTTCCGTGCAATCCTATGAATCGGAAGTGAAACTTTCTTTTTTCTGTTCTCAGATCTACGAAGAAAAGTTCTAGGATTCTTTGATTATGCGTGAAAAAAATGGATGAGTCCCTTACTAACAGTTACAGAGTCCGGTCTCATGTAACTGTTACAGAAAATATTAGCCATTCCTATTTACTCTTTGTATTGCTAAGGATATGTAATAATATGTCAGATAGTTTCAAGATTCGCAACAGATTGAAACAAGGCGATGCCTTGTCACCACTACTGTTTAACTTTGCGTTAGAATATGCGATTTTAAAAATTAGAGGGGACAAAAAGGGACTATCATTGAATGGTTTGAATCAACTGTTCGTATACGCGGATGATGTAGATTTAATAGGGGACGATATAAATGCACTACATGCAACACCGATGTCTTGGTAGAAGCGTGCGATGAGATAGGTCTACAGGTAATTTTAAAAAAAAACTTAAGAGATTCGCAGCGCGTAATTCACTATTGTGTGATGAAATATTTAGTTTCAGAAACCACCACAGTACAACACACCAATTAGTTAGAGTCATCGAATATTTCACAGAAAACTTTACTAAAAACCGTTCCACTGGTGCAATATTCCTTGATGTAGAGAAGGCGTTCGACAGAGTCTGGCACACTGGGCTCATGTACAAACTCATACAGCATAAATTCCCAGACAAATTTATTCATCTATTAGACAGCTACCCCTCAAAACGAAACTGTTTCGTGCAAGTTGAAGAGAAAAGATCATCTTCACGGCAAACAAGAGCTGGTGTACCCAGGGTTCGCTAGTAGGTCCGTTCCTTTTTTTCATTCTACGTGAACGACATTCCAAAACATGCTGATACTAACGTGACAATGTGTACAGTTTTATACGCCTCCTCTACATAACCCATAATCTCTCAACTGACACAATACATGAGACAATTATAAATCTCACCCGCTCTTTCTACAACACGCTATCTGCCACAGACAACAGTCTCGTTACAGGACTAGGCAGCTATCCTATCAATACTCATTATAAGTATAAAAGACGACTTCACATTCTACATCCTAATCTGCCTAAGCAATAGTTGGAAACTAACGAAACATAAATCATTACCTTAACTCAGTTACTTTTACTTCTATCAATTTCCACTGGGATAAAAGAGTAATTTATTTTTGTAAAATAATAATTAAAATAAAATAAAATTATAAAAAAATTAAATTAAAAAATGTGTTTATGTGAATGAAAGGTTAATTGAATGTATGTACGTTGTGAATGTGTATGAATGTAAGTATACACATATATACAATCAGGTGGCGGATACTGACGAACTGTGGAAATTTATATAACCAAATATGCAACTAATACAATAGCCATATCAGTTTCTTTTCAGACTAATCGATGATGTCATCCCACAACGACCGACTGCTGCTGCCATTTTGTTTGTTTACAGGGGGTAGTCATGGAGGAATTAAAATAGAAGGAGACGCCCAAACGTACCCCTACTTCGAAAATAAATTGAAGCCGAAAATGGCCGCCGCCCCGGTTGTATGTATCACGGTCCGCCATATTGCGTATGGAATAAAATTGAAGTATTACATTCACAGACATGCAAATAATCAGATCATTCTTTGTGCTTTTCTGTGATTTTTAAAATGGTAATGAGTTGTGTCACTTTTGGATGCATAAACAGATACAATAAGAAGGGTCACATTTCACAGGTGAGTGTTAGAGAACACTTCTGTCAAAATATAAAATGTTGATATAAATAATTGATGGCATGGAGACAATTAAAAGCGTTTTTCTATACTATTCATTATGCGGTCAATATGTTAATTCGAGAATTTAAAGAGAAGGATTACTGTTCTAATTTTTCTCATAGATTTTAAGTAATTACAAGAAAACTGACTAAAGGAATTGTCAGTAGTATTCATTATATTTCATGCACTTTGGGGAACTGTTTTTCATTATGCAGCTTTCGATGTGCACTGGAAATTTTTGTTACTCTTTATGTTGAGCTATACAATATTTTATAAGCACTGACAAATAATATATGTATGTTTGTATTCTTTAACCATAATACCAAACCTTCACGTGTAAATTAAATGTGATTACAATCCAATAATGTGATTTATAGGGTGACCGTATCCATGTTTGACCAAATTAGGAAAATTTCAACTCTAAGCAAGAACTGACGTTTATATAATAGAAAAAATATACGAAACAAACCCTAAGACCATGCAGAATAAGTGAAAAAAAAAGGCAGCTCGCACTTATTTCATTTAACACGACAACAGACAAATATATTGCTGATGGTGTAGTTGCACCGGTATTGACCAGTTGTAGTAGCCAATTGTGAACTACGGTTATTGCAGTGTAGATAATTAATTCTGCTTACTGTAGGTTGTTCCTTGAACAACGAAGGAATGCAATAATTAATTATTTCACTGTACCTTCTACTCGATATGCACGGATATCTTGTATTACTTATACTTCTGTCCTCTTATTGTGCGCTCTACTCTCTTCCAGGTGCTCTTTACACCTTTTATTTGATTTTGGGGGTACTGTATTTCCTGATTGCACAACATTTGGGGACTACACTATTAAACCTTGGCTCCAAGAGTTCGGGCTCCAAATCTCGTTTCCAGACTAAATTCAACGTATAGTGAGGATAATGCAAGTAATAAATGAAGGAAAATTTAAAAGGACTGGGAAGGCCTCTGGACAAGGTGAACCAATGGTGATTTGTCATTACCTTCCTCTGGATCAGAAGTTAAGAAAAAAGAGGAACATCCACGCCCTGAATGGATTTTGAACTCATAAAGCTGTTTCGGCCGCGTTCGCAGAAGAATTGTTTAATAAGCACACCTACCTATGTGGCCAGGGGTCTTACGCAGTTAACGACTACAGATGTCAATATTTTTCATTCTGCAGTGTTTATTCTGCTAGATTTTTTTCATTCAACCGCACCTGGAGTTAATTTAAACGTTCCCTAAAAAACAAATGTAAGTATAATAACTAGGGCCCGGGAGTATATGTTATACCATATATTTATTTTACATGGAAATCGGATAATGGGGTGAGATCTTCACGTATCAGGCGAAAACCAGCTGAAATAAGCAAAGTTGATAGGACATATTTTCCAATTTGGAAACATATTTCTTCACTTTTCTAATGATAAGACATATTTTGCAATATACTTGCACAAAATCGATATTTTTTTTTAACTTTTTCTTCTATGCCTTCTGCCAAAGTAATAAAATCCGCATTCTCGCTGTGGTCGATTGAACTTGCATCAGACTATGCGAAACGCATTTGGTTTTCTACCAGGTTAAAATTTAGTACGGGATAAATAATACCGCCTTGCGTTATAATGTCGAAAATCGTTTAAAACAAAAAGCTCTCTGGTCATTGTTGAACGTGCGCACGACAATCACAACTGTTTTTTTTTTACATTTTTCCTTTTTAACAAAAACAAAGAAATTAGCATTTTGTGCTGAAAAAATAGTTATTTTTACGTCAGTCAAAATCAACAGTAGTTTTAGCCAGGCGTGCAGCGGAGCAAGTGTAGAGAATGTATCCTGCGAAGCAATCTGTTTCGTTAAAGTTAAGAGCATACGTTGCAGAATTTGGGAGCGATGTGTTCTCTACAGATGACAAGATATTGTTCTGTAAATTCTGTGAATCCAGTGTGGGATATTCGAAGAGATCTTCTGTATTGCAACATTTAGATACAACGAAGCATAAAAGAAATGTGTGTAGGAAGAAATCGAAATCACAACATGTGATCACGCTACTTCAACATGTGACATCGTCCCTGAGCAGTCGAATGTCCTCTTTCTCCAAGGACCTGTGTAAAGCATTCATCGCATCGGATATCCCTCTGTGGAAGTTGGAAAACCCTAATCTTCGTGAGCTTTTAGAAGTACTGCGACAAGGAAATTCCTCACGAATCCACACTCAGGAAGGCCTATGTGGAAAATGTCTATAGTGAAACTGTGTGTAACATCCGGCAGTTCTGGTTATCAGTGGACGAAACGACAAACTGTTGCGGACGTTATATAGCAAATGTTGTGCTTGGTATTTTGGAACCGGAACAAGCTGGAGAAATTTTCCTTGTGCATGTTCAGCAGTTGGAGAAGGTTAACCATTCTACAATCGCTGGCTGTATTGAAAACGAATGTATGTGGTTTTTCCAGAAGGCGTTCCTCGTGACAGGCTTCTCGTACTTATAACGGATGCAGCTATGGTATATGGTGAAAGCAGGAAAAGCCTTGAAAGTTCTATATCCCAAAATGATCCACATTACCTGTTTGGCACACGGAGTCCACAGACTATGTGAAGAAATTAGAGCAAGATACCCCAACGTAGATCGCTTCGTGTCAAATATGAAGAAAATTTTCTTGAAGTGTCCATCACGACGCCAGGCCCTAAAGGAGGCTGCTCCGGATATTGCTTTGCCACCACAGTCGGTGGTGACACGGTGGGGAACATGGCTTAAAGCAATTCAATATTACTGCGCCAATCTGCCTATTCTTGCCGAAATAGTTGCTGGATTTCAAACTGAAGATGCAGCATGTATTAGTGTTGTTCAGGAATTGCTTAATGATATTAAATTAAAAGATGATATTGTGTACATTTCTGCAAATTTTGGGTTTCTGGTGTCATCCATTGAGCGATTGGAGACAAATGGTCTCAGTGTGCAAGACTGTCTTGAAACCGTAGAAGATGTTAGAACAAAGTTGTCAACAGCAAAGGGACCAACAGCAGATTTGGTGAAAGACAAGTTCACTGCCATCCTGAACAATAATCCTGGATATAGCACTTTCACCAACATCGCCGCTGTTCTGACTGGTGACGCAGAATTAACTCTCAAAAATGTTGAAGAAGATTTAACACCTGCAGATACAGTATGTTTGAGGTTTGCTCCTTTGACTTCGTGCTATGTAGAACCATTTAGTAAAGGTAGAACGTACATTATCACGCTACAAGTCGCTGCTTGTAGATAATAGGCGAAGTTTCACAGAAGAGAACCTGAAGAAGGTCTTCGTGTCACAATGCAGTGCTTAAAATTACTTTTGCCTATTAATTTGTCCGATCTTTATTTTTTATTTTCAAGTGTATAGCATAGTATGACATTGAAATATATACATTCTCTCCATTTTGTGTGTGTGTGTGTTTGTTCAACTAAAAGAAACTGAAATCACAAGTTCTAGAGATTCGTTACAAGCTGTTCAAATTAACACGAAAAACCTTCTTTAATTGTTTTATTGAAAAATGTTTCTTTTGTAACCGTAAGTTAAGTTCAAATAAAACATTAAAAAATACGATAGAACTTTCCTAAAACAAATCTGTTTGGAAACACTTGTATAATTAATTTAACTGGAAAATGTTCCTTTTGTAGCTGTCAACTGAGTTCAAATAAAACATTTCAAAAAATGCCAAAAACTGAAACCACAAAATGTTCCCTAAAAATGAGTTTGTAAATTAAGTATTCATATTCTAATTTTTTCTGTTTTGGGGAGATGACATTTTTTGACTTTTTTTTTTAAATTTTCGTGACATTTTTTTTCAAGTTTTTATGACATATTTACATACATATTTTACAGTTTTATAGGGCATAAAGTCCCGGGCCCTAATAATAACATATGATATAGATTTCATATAAATATTATCTGTATGGTGTACGTAAAACAATAGGGATTTCGTGGTTTTCTTCCATATGCAAGATGGCGGATGGCCGCACTGGACGATTGACGGGCGGCCATTTTCAGCTTCAAAATTTGGCAGCTTGGGCGTCTCCTTCTAATCTAATTCCTCCAAGGGGGTAGTTAGTACAGTAAATAGAAAAAGAAAAACATGCCACGCTACTAATATATACAGACCCTTCTGAAACTGATTAGCACAGATATTTCACCTGGGTTTTCCCACCCTACATGCATGTGTGGTTTACCAGGTTAGTTCTTCAGTAGTTAGAATCCGATACAGTTTTTCTCCTGTGTATGAGGCTTTGCCTTATATACGGTTTTTTACCCTATCTATTACTCTTCTCGTGCTTTCCTTTCGTCTTTTTTCGCCTTCTTTTATACACAAGCGATCCGCGGTACATATCTCGGAAAGATAGAAACCGAACAATACACTTCGCGACATAACCTGTAGAGTTAAAAGCATGCGCAGAGTCTTGGTATCAAGGTGTTGACTCACACACTGGGACGTACCGTGGAGGGGCCCGACTAAATTGTTTTCTGTTTCTGTTTGTCTTCTGTTTCAGTTAGCTTATGAGATTCCGTAGCCTAGTGACTATAGTATCGGATTAGTGTGCTACGGGGCCTCCAATAGATTCCCACTCTGGTCAACGCTTTTCTTTTTCCTAATAAGTACATTAAGTTGTAAAAACTTTATTTTATGTTTTATATGGGCCAGTCTAGTAACTTTTGACTTCGGGCCGTCACGATTCGACCCTATACACCTAGCTAAAACACATGCTTCTGGCGAGATTTGAACCCGCGACCTTCGAGTCGTTGGCCTAACGCCTTAGACCGCACGGCTTCCTGGTCGGCACATTATGTTGTCTTTCTTGTTCTGTTAACGCTATTGCGACTGTGATTCCTGTAAACTAGACGGACTGATTTAACGTTCTTGAAACGTTTCTGGCTTGACTTGCTAAGTTTGCAGTAAGTTAACACACTTGTGACATCAAGCTTGACTGAGTTACGAGTCAAATCAAAATTGCTCTGTGGGCGTAATGTCCGATGGTTCCAAATACAGTTAGGATAGAAAGCGTAATTTTGAAATAATGTATCTTTAAATTCGAAGTCACGCTCCCCAACACACAGAAAAGAGAGCCATTGCTGTGGATATATACACATGTAATGACGTATACTCATACGTCATATAGTTTCCAAAATTTAATTTGTTTTGCTTGCTCTGTTCAAGACATTTCATGTGTGGAACTTTACAACCGCGCCCTCTCCTGCACTACTCGCTAATAAAGCGGAACTTACTGCCTTCTCACCCCACCAAACCGAACCAAAACTATCAAAACATCGACTCTATATGTGAATGAAACTATGGAAGATCGCGATTTCTGCTGCCATTTTTTTTTCTCGACGATAAACTTTGAAAGAGTCGCATTCCATCAGTTCAAAATTCTAGTATTTTATTTCCAAATATTGCCTCCTGAAATTCCGACTTTTCGGAATAAAAAAAAATGTTATTTCCCTGACAAAATACAGATTTCAATTCTGGAATTCGGAACACGACTAGTACCCGCCTATGGTGAATACCGAGTACCAAAAGTCTTTTTCATAATCGGCAGTAATCTTTGACTAGAGAATGTGTAATGCTTAAAATATTCACAAAGACATTAAAAGTCTCATATTAAGAATCTATTATACAAAGAGATAGAAGTGATAAATTTGTTCCTACCGCGAATGCGAAATTGATTAGTTGTGACGGAAACAATTTTCGTTAATATTTTGAAGTTTTCAGCCTCTACAACTTTCGTAAATTACCTATATTCCCCTTTAAAACGCAATAGGAAGTACTCAAAATTGTGGAACATTTAGAAAAAATATGATTGAGAAATTTTAGAAACTTTTCGTGTCTACTGAATACAACCAAGAGTAATCGACAAATAGGGTGATTACATTTTTGCGTTAACCTTCGAAATCTAATAACTAAAGAAAACAAGTGGATAAAGTTTTCCTTCTAGAAAAATTATTAAATAAAGCGCTATATATATTTAATCACAAAAGTGAACGTATGTGTGTGGTCGTCCTCTGTCTTTTCTTGGATAGGTAATGAAGAAATGTTTGGAACAGCAGTTTACTTAGCAGTAGCACAGAGTCCAAAAAAAATATATATAAAATTCAGGCTATACTTACCATTTGCATTTGACGGAAAACGCACTGGATGATGCACTGAAATAAATAATAAATTATTGTTATTGTTATTTAGTACTAAGAGATTTCATTACATTGAATCTCCAATTCCTAATTAAAATACTATAAAGGCTTGCTTCTCTGTCTTTATCAATTGCTTAAAATATTTTAATATGATGTATTGCTAAATGTATCTAAAATTGTATACATATTTTGTTTAAACAAATGAACGAGTGCCCATGGCTTATGTTATAGACCGTTCGCAGGTCTCCAGATCGCTTCTAGACTCTTGCGAGTACAAAACAAGACAAGATGATGAGCTCTGACTATGGTGATGGGCAATGTTCACAGAAATAATTTATACAATCATAATTTTCTTCACCTCTTGTGCTGTTTTAATGTTGATATCAGTAAATATCATTGCTCTCACAACCAAAAGGAGTAACCAAAAAGAAAATGAAATATTCTATCCGTGGGTAGATATTGGTAGTCTCTACATGTTAACAATCTTCTCCACAAAGGTATGCTGAAATGTTCGTGACTGAGGATTTTTAATTGAATACTCCAATGTTAAAAGGGACTAACAAACAGACTGTCTCCAGTGGGACACGAAAATCAGCATGAAACTTACACAGTGCATTGCTGATGTGTTCAAATGAACACTCCTGTTGTGCTACGTTTCGGTGTTTTGCAGAACACGAGTCACAGGACTTCAAAGAACATGGAGCCGATTCTCCTACGGTCGGTAAAAAACTTTATAAACTTTATTTTTTATGTGGGCCAGTCTAGTAACTTTGGACTTCGGTCCGTCACAATTCGCTCTTATCTGTTAAAATCCACACCTATGCCCCTGCCGGGACTCGAAACCGGGAGCTTCGGCCGATGGCCTACCGCCGCAGACCGCTCGTCCACTCGGCCGGCTCCTACGGTAGAGATACTGTTTTAAACATGGAGTTGGCGAACGCGGGTGGTGTCGTTGGAAAGGTGCGGGTCCCCTGAGCACAGCGGTGATGTCAGAAATCGGGCCCGAGGCCCCAGAAATAGAGACCCAAAGTTTTGGGCTCGGGTCTTTTCTATTCGCCTATTGGCGTTGTTGGCCAATTACTCCTAACGCCTGACTGTTCCGCAACCCACCAGATCCTACTACATCCCGGGTCTGCATAGTAAATCAGGATAAATTACACACAATAAAAAGCATAAAACCGATTCTCCTATAATAGGGAAACCGTTTTAGACATGGAGTTGGCGGACGCGGGTGGTAGCATTGGAAACATCCGGGTCCCCTGAGTACAGAGATGATGTCAGAAATCGAAGGCCCAGAAATGGGATCCGGCAATTTTGGGCTCTGATGAAGCCAAGTAGTTAGTTCGTGAAACTGTTACACGTTTTTAGTTTTTAATTAAAACGTATTGCTTTGCTCGGTAATTATTTTATTTTTTAAACATTTGATGGATATACATATATTTCGATAAGATAAGAAAAAAACTAATTTTATGGGATGTACATATCTTTCGAATTGCTGGTCTCTTTTTTTTTATCGCTGAATTGATGGTTTTATCTCGCGTAATCAAGTATTTGGTTTAAGGCAGAACAAAGGTTTGTGACACATCCCAAAATTTCGGGGTTCGATTTCAGGGGCTTCGGGACCCGGGCCCGATTTCTGACATCACCGCTGTGCTCAGGGGACCCGGACCTTTCCAATGACACCACCCGCGTCCTCCAACTCCATGTCTAACACGATTTCCCAGCGTAGGAAGATTTTAATGGGAATTTTCTCCATGCTCTTTGGCGAAATTTTATTCTGAGCGCCTGAAGAGTAGGTAACACTTCATCCATATGTGTTGAAGTTCTGCACTTCCCATTAACTTTTATCTAAAAGGTTGCGCTGAAGATAAAGGATTTTTAAAAAAACATGCTTTTTAAGATGGACTAAAAAGTAACAAATAAAAAATTGATTTAATCTTATGAATCGGAAAATAAAAGCGTGGGTGCTCTTGCTTACCTTATCATAAAACCGTAATATCTAAGAGCACCTTCGCTTTTATTTTCCGATTCATAAGATTAATTCAGTTTATTATTTTTTACGTTTTAGTCCATCTTAAAAAAGCGTGTTTTTTAAAATCCTTTTTTAATATTTTTTTTTGATATTAAGGTTTCCGTATATGGCTACGGGAGCAAAAACCGCCATCAGCCATGTTTGAAACATGGTCACTGCGAGAGAAATAAGCGCATAACATTTTTTAAAGTGGTTCTTATATCCTCAGACATGTAGGAACTCACGTAGAAAAAGAATATAAGATTTTTCAAAGATTATCTCATAGAGACATAGACCACTACCAATGACCGAGCACCCTTAGAACGCTTACAGACTACGTCACTGCAGTGTAGCCACTACTGCTTATGCAACCACTACTTTTTATACAGCAATGTTGCTACTACTTTTTTACAACACTTCTAATGTTATAAAAAACATAAGAAAAATAAAATGGACATGATTTTTTTAAAAAAGAAAAGGCAACTTACGGGATTGACATTCTGCAGCGCAGCTGAACCTGATGAGAGTGATGATGACGATGATGACGAGGAGGACGGAGATGAATACTCGTATCTTGTCCTTTTCATTCGTCCTCTGTATTTTGTTTTCGAGCTATTCATGTAATCATTACCGTAATTTCCATTGTCTGTAATGAAGGTAAAAACATTCTAATAATTATTTTTATATGAATTTTGAATTTATTTGTAGGTTTCAGACCAGTGTTTCTTTCAGAGGGGGTGACCAAGGAGTATTACTCCCACACTGAGTCAGTCCCCCATTATTTTGTTGTAAAAAAAAGTGTTAATTCATTATTCTACTAGAATTAAGTCATCTCTCCTCTTTTACCCTCCATAAATATCTAAAATACCCCCAGAACACTTTCCCTAAAAGAAACACTGTTTCAGACATCTTTGGGTCAGGCTAAGATAGTGGAGGGGAGAAGATGTGAGAAAGGGCTTGGTCAGGGTATGGATTGCAGGTACTTTCCCGGTATTAACCTGGTGTGACAGAGGAAAATCGCTGGAAAAACTTCAATCAAGATAACCGGCCGTTGGGATCGATCCCAGAATATTTGGAATAAGAAGCTAAAGCTTTATCAACTGAGCTACGGTCGCTTATTGCTCAAGAAATGTAACTGTGTAACAGAAGTGTTTTGTGTTTATAATGTCTTTCTGAAAATTAATTTTGTACGTTTCTTGTGCATTTATTGTTAGATAAACTTTAAACTTTGGTAAACTATATTTTTTCATATGGGCCAGTCTAGTAACTTTGGACTTTGGCCCTTCACGATTCGCCTATTAGCCACTAAGATCCACACCCATGCCTCTGCCGGGACCTGAACCCGAGACTTTCGAGTCGTTAGCCTACCGCGTAGACCGCACGGCTACCCGGCCGGCACTTAAAGCTAGAATTTCTAGAATTCCTTAAGCAGGCCACACACGTTATTAAAACTGTACAATTATTCCTTTGAGGATTTCCTCATCTGATCAAAAAAAAAACGTGCACACACACACGTTCAGGAAATCCTCAAAGAAAAAACTACAGTATTTTTCTCTCCGGATTTCCTAAACTTGTGTGTGCAAAACTACGGAGTTTTAACTGCATAGTTTTAACTGTACAGGCCGAAATGATCGAAGTGAAAATCGATCCAGGAAAACTGCATAGCGCACAGTTATTCCTCTCAGGATTTCCTGAACGTGTGTGGGCACGGGGTTTATCGATTGGATGAGGAAATCGTTAAAGAAAAAAACTGTACAGTTAAAACTGCGTAGTTTTTGCCCCCACACGTTAAAGAAATCCTGAGAGGAATAACTGTACAGTTTCTCCTTTGAGGATTTCCGGAACGTGTGTGGCGGCCTTTATTTTATAGTTAAATTCTCTACCGTTAGATGACAGCAGTATTCATATGTCGCTAATTATTTTTTTTTCTTTATCGTTGTATAAAATTGCAAATGCTGCCCCTACAAATACTAGCCTAGCGAGAATCTATTGCCGTGATCCTGCCGGCACCCGGTAGAAGAGCGCTTTGTGGGGGAATCCGTAACAAGAGGCGCCTGTGAAGTGTTAAATGTGAAATTATTTGGTGATGGGGAACTAAGTATAAATGGGCAAGCGTAATTAAATTAGTGGCAATGATAATTCCGCTAACTTTTGGAATCCAGACGGAAGCAATAGTGCAGAAGTGTGAATGTGGAAGAGAAGACTAATAATGCAAGTAGTGAGAACAGAAGAACTGATAGGATACTTCAACTTACAGAGAACAACGATACAAACCAGTGGCAGAAGAATGGAAGTGGATACCAAGGAGGGATAGCGAAAAAAAACTTTGTGGTTTTATCATCAAAGCCACGCGCACCTCAACTAACTAATCCCCTTCTTTTGTACTTACAGAAACAGAGAATAAGAAGAAAAGAAGAAGAAGCTCAAGTCTATGTTTGTCCCGTCTGTGTTGTCCATGTGATGTCTGTACTTGTGTAAATGTATTATGTAATCTTTGTTCTATGTTTTATAATAAAATTGAGGGTATAATAGATAGGGTCCCCCTCCCCCACATACATACACAAGCAAATAAAAATAGGTCCAACAAACAAGACCAGGAGAACATTCTGGACGCCTGGCAAAAGCCCGTTCCGCAACTCTAGAAGTCTTAGACTGATGGAACATAGGAGCTTCTTGGAATGCCGGAACTCCGGCAATCCAAGAATCTCTAGGGACATGCCTGCCCCAAGATAAGATCAAAACGGATCGAACTGCACGACCCTGAAAGTGCATAACTTGACTTGTGTTAAGAATACAAAGAGGCAGGGGTGGAATGCGGATCCCCCCCCCAAAAAAAAATCTATTCCCGCTACAACTAACGTTTACAAAGGAAGGAAGGAAACAAAAGCGGATTGATTTTATGTCTGGAACAGCAGTGTCCTTTACTTGGCAGTCTAATTGTAATGACGATGATTTTTCTTTGTTGTTGTTTTTTTTAGCTTATCTGCGTCAATTGTGAAGCTTTATAGAGGAAAGTTTCGAATTATCGGATATCTTCGGAATTCTTTGAAGTTTCAAGGGAAAGCGGAAATATGGGGATGCAGGAGCCTTAGGATCCACTTTTTACTCGTACAATCTCATAGTGTATTTACGGATAAAAAAAAAAATGGAGAGGTTCCTTTTAATTCCAATTCGTCCATCTGTCTGTAAGGCAAGCTTTCGCCTTAACCAAAGTATGTAGAAATTTTAGATTCTAGTTCAGCGAGCTGTAGAAATATCAGGCCATTTTAAATCTGATGCCTACAACTATAAGCCATTTGGTTACTTTTGCCATTTTAAAATTTCTAGCTAGAATCTTAATGAAAACAAGTATAGATAAAAACTGACCTTAGAGTTGAAATAAACGGCCTTGGCCTCCAATTATCTAGCCGTTTCAAATCTGTTGACGCAGGGATTCTGAGAGAATTTTCAATTTTGTGGGATCGTAAAGCCAACATTAGCGGGTGTAAGCAGTTTTGTACAGTTCGATCAATTTTGATGTTTTTTTTTAAGTTGGGGTGTTCTCGAGAATTTGGGGATATACACCCCTATAAGGCAGAATGAAATGGATCTGGCAGAATTCCTTTGTTGACACTACAAATCCATATTCATTTACCAGAATTATCTTCTTCCATTTTAAACCTTTTACCTTTCTTCACACTGTTTACATGCTTATCTCTGTGAAATTTGCAAAGTTTTTGTAGAACTAACAGGTTGTCTCATACGTGATGTAATTGAAGTTTCTAAGGATGTTAGAATAAGAGGGTAGGTCAAATTTGAAAAACCTGAATCAGAATCAATGCCAGTTTGCTTTCTTGGTGTACATAGCAAGAGTTTAGAAAAGCTTATCCCTGAATGTACGGGAAGCATGCACTCATCCAACATCTTAGTCTGTCGTTGAGCAATGTTTACCTCTTGTGCAGTAACTTTTATTTTAAATCTTTACCACTTTCCTAAAACCTTGTTGAGCTTACCAAAATGGCGAAGTAACGTTCTGGTATTGGGATGATTTTTCTCTTTTTTACCTATCTTCTAATTCTAACATCCTTGGAAAACTTCAATAACGTCATGTGTGAGCACCTGTTCTACAAACGTTGTAAACATTGCAACCTTCTCGGGAGAGTAACATCCTTCACGTCATAACTGAGAGTTAGTGAGTGTGTTGATGTTTCATGTGTTAGACCAGCTTTCCTTGCAGGTGTTCACCTCGTGCTTTGCTTGCGATTTCTATGAGTAGTCAATAGAAACTCGTGTTACACGTACAACACGGGTTTCTATTCTCTACTCATTCAAATCGCAAGCAACGCATGCTTGTGTGAAAAGCTAGCCTTTAACTAGATGTGAATCTCGTATAATGAAAAAACAATCTAACCTGACTTTACCTCAGTTATATTCGTGAAGTTTGTAGCATGCTAAAAATGAAGTTTGTAGGATATTTAAAATAAAAATGATTGCCTTGTAAAACTGAACTTTTACTACGAGTATTTCTTGTGTTGCTGAATTAATACGTAGTTCATATTTAACCAAACTAGCATTTTAATATTTAAATTACGTATAATTATTTTTCTCGTAAATTCTGGCTGTGCACACCAAGATGGTAGTCTGATATTGTTACTCTATGTGTTTTAAGTTGTTTTCATTTTGGCCTATTATCTAATACTAATATGCTTGGATAAGTCACAGACCTCACTTATGATGCAACTTATAGAAACGTTGACCCTATTTGATACCATAAACTTATTTTTCATTATTACATTTTGCATTAACTATTTTCTTTTGCTACTGCGCCAAGGACAAGATTCACGAAATATTTTAAGCCTGAACTAACTTAATCCACGAATTATTCTGCAAGTAATAGATACAATTACTTACTTACTTACTCTATGGCTCACGGAGCTCGCAAGTTCATACCCGTAGTAACAAACGTTCGCCATCGGAATATATCCTGGCCAAGATCAAGCCAGTTTTCATCACAAATACCTACTTCTCTAAGATCCCTTCTAATATTGTCCTCCCAACGTCTTCTGTCTTCCCAACGGTCTATTTCCCTCCAGCTTTCCAACCAAGATTGAATATAATCTTCGTTTTTCTCCCATCCGAGCTACATGGCCTGGCCACCTTTCTCGTCCTGATTTCATTATTCTTACAACATCGGGTGAGTCGTAAAGTCTGTGAAGTTCTCCATTATGCAGTCTCCTCCACTCCCCAGTCACCTCGTCCCGTATATTTTTCTCAAAACTTTATTTTCAAACAAACGTAATTTATGTTTATCTGCTAGGGTCGTACTCCAACTTTCGAAACCGTAAAGTATTACCGGCAGAATAACCGTTCTGTATATTTTCAATTTCAATTACCTTGATATTAATCGCGATGTTAGAAGTTTTTGGACTAAATAGAAACATGCGTTGCCCGATACTAAGCGACATTTATTTCTTCCGTTACCTCGTTTGTGCTTGTTACGTACGCTCCCAATTATTTAAATTTGTTAACTTTCTCTATGTTCTCATTCTTAATTGTTGTGTAAATATTTCCGTTATTCCCTGCGTTTCGACTTATGTATTCTGTTTTCTCTAAGTTTACCTGTAGACCTATCTCATAGCACGCTTCTACTAAGACATCGGTGTTACTTTGAAGTGCCTCTATATCGTCCCCTCCGCGTACACGAACAGTTCATTCAAGTCATTCAACGTTAGTCCCTTTTTGTCCTTTTTTATTTTTAAAATCATATATTCTAAAGCAAAGTTAAACAGTAGTGGTGACAAGGTATCGCCTTGTTTTAATCCGTTGCAATCCGTTCTTAAAATCAATGAATAGCTGGTGAACAGTTCCATTGTATTCCCATTTCTTCTCCAAGATTTGTCTCAAGGCGAAAATCTGGTCCAACGTGGATCTATTTCTTCTAAATCCACATTGGTGATCTCCAATTATTTCA
>JAGDQP010018642.1:9791-36227 GCA_022664845.1 Lepisma saccharinum
ATATATATATGTACGTATGATATGTATGTATGAAATGCTGGAGTAATATAATTAACTTGTACTGACTAATTATTGTTGTGTTATGATGAGTACTTTATATTGGATAGTAGCCCAGTTGGTAGACAGTTTGCTTCGCATTCGGAAGGTACAACTTTCAATATCAGTGGCAGACTATCTGACTAAGGTTTTTCTGGGGTTTTCCCTCTGTCACACCAGGGAAATGCTGGGATATTACACTCATTTTAGACACTGTCCCACTCCTTCCCACATTCGTTCTGCTATCCTGTCCAAGTCTGAGCCATAGATATCCAAGGACCATAAATAGATTCAAATTAAAAATCATACTGCCTGATGATAATTATTGTTATGATACTTCGGGACATGTGGATTAATTACCAGCCACATGCGCTTGGCAACTTGAAAAATTAGTGATTCCCTAGGTAAGGGATTGTGAAGAAGATGGCGTGAAACGTATAAAGTCAGGGAGCAAGTTATCTATTATTCACAAGTAATAAATACAAGTCTATCACTGCTACAGTAGTTCAGTTTCAATTTGAAGCATCTAAATTTTAAATGTTGCCCTGTTCTATGTAAATGGAGCTGTTTCAACGAGAGAAAGTTTCCCTTCGAACAAGGGGCCACTATTTTGTTATCTTTCTCCCTGTGTTCACTGGGCTACTATGACCCGCAATGCTTTGAACATTTGTAAGTCTATGACCGAAGATGTACGTGATGCGGCGAATATGCTGCATTTTCAGGGTGAATCCAAACTAATTGAGAAAAGGATATCGGGTTAGTAAAATACCTCTACAATGATCTACCGAAATGTATGGGTAGACAGTACAACTACGAGGAGAACAGTGAATATACTTTAGATATGGGAGAATATGATTCAGAATTTAACGATGATGTCGATTACTACGACAGAGTTGTCTGATGAAGCCGGCTCGTCGCCGAACGTAAATCATTTGATACAAATGACATAAGTTCATCATGAAAAAGAGCCGAAAAGGTGTTCGAGCGAAAGAAAGAAATTGCTGAATATACCTTCGGAAAGACGAATGTGTCGCTTCACAAAATAAATTATCATTTACTAAATCAAAATTTCGCAATGTTCCAGAAAAAAACTCAAACTACCATGTCTTCAGAGAACAGTTAGAAGCAGCCTTTACAAGCGGTAGTGTTTATAGTAGTAGTATAAATCATCGAGATCTCGTTAGGAAGATGATGTTTCAAAATTCTTACAGGCTAGCGCCAACCACATTGAAGTTAATGAATATATACTTCGACCATGGAAAGAAAAACCTTGTAGATTTCGATGAACACAATTTCATAACATCAAAAACATTGATTTTCAAATTTTAAAAGCCTTGACGAAATCACGAGCCGAAAAATTGTAACTACCATCTCAAATATGTCGACCTCAAGGAGCTGCTTAATTATATTAACAGATTAAAATTATTGTAGCAGTGAGAGAGAGAACTGCATTTATTAGCTGTGTTGTTTATGTCTGACTTTTATTTTTCATGTAATCTCCTTCAGTATCCCTTATGTTAGGATTTCCAATGTTTTCGGAATCGCGGAATCCCCTGTGGCTAATCACGTATCTTTATTCTTCTGGTTTAGCCCACCACATGAGATGCATTAAAAATACTCATCATAACATTAATAGTCAGCCAGTACGAGTGAATTACATTACTCCAATCATTTCATACGTATTTGCAAATAGTCTGACTGTTAATAACTTAAAAACTACTGAATATATCTTAAAGCTAATTTTACTATTGCATTTGTGAGATTTTTCTGGTCCAAATTGATATGTCATATGAACCCCTTCATATTTTATTCTTTCTTAATGCTGCTCTTATAGCGCGCAATGTCATGTAACATCATGCTACCTGTCATGTAACATCATGCTATGATATTGTTTTGATTCTCGTCTTGTTAGTTTGAGAATTAACAGTTTCTTTTAGGTTTTGAATTACTCTTCCGGCCCACTTTGACCTTGGTTCAGTGGTAGGGGATATAATTTACTTCGATAGCTTCAGTACAAGAAGCCAATTAATTTAATGTGCAGTTCCAGCAAATTCGTGTGTACGCCTGTGTGTACTTTCCTTGTTAGTTTGTTTAGTTACTTTAATGAAGTGCATAGCGCCAATAGACCCCTATAGCTATGGATTTTTGTATATGTTGTTCCCTCATGCCAAAAGTTACATTGGTAAGTGTGGAATAAAACAACAGAAATTTAAACTAAAACTTACACACCTATCCACGATATGTGGTAAATAGGTCGTCATTGGCTAGCGGTCAATTTTTCTTGCTTCATATCGCTACTGTTGTAAATCTTCAGATTCCATAATTTATGTATCGGACCCTGGAATTCCTAACAATAAGGTGTAGTCCCATTTTCGGATTCTTTTTTTGTTAACTATTTATTTGTGTAGTGCGTTAACCTCATTGTTTGCATACTCATGCTTAAAGGCTTGTTCAGAATTTACCAATTCATATTAATTGGAATTTTCGATATGTTATAAAGCGAAGCAAAAATTCAGAGGAAAAATAGAACAGGAAATCCTTCCGCTGAGCAATTCCTCAATGTGTACCGTATATAAAGTTTTACGTCAGCGAAGGTCGTAAGTGTTTTTTTGCATTAATCGTCTGAAAGCTCTTATTGTATGTTGTGATATGCTTGGAGTTAAACACGCCTCGTAGTTTGTACCTGTAGGTGAGTTTCTTGCTATAGCTATTTGCATAATCTGATAAAATTTTATTTCTGTAGTGTTTATAGTGTGCATGTTACACTGTTTTCCATAGTCTCTCTCTCTCTGTTTCTGTTGTGGGATTTCTTCTGAAGTACAAGACCTCATCAGTATCTTTTTTCCCAGGTAGGTAATCTGTTGTTGAGGTTCATTGTTGTCTTCTTGTACACCGAACTTTGTTTTGTATGGTATAGATGGTTATCTAGTGTATTTCAGTTAGTGTATGTCTTCTAGCGGTAAAAGGGTTACTGTACTTTTCTTTTAGACGACTATTTGATTATTTAGCATTGTTTGTTAATAAAAGATACTGTATTTCCCGAGTAACACGTGGACAAGTGGGCATTTGCTGGAAGGTTTTCTGCTTATTGTTGTAAATTGATTATCAGTTAGATGTAATCCTTTAGGTAGGTACTTAGAATAAAAACATAACTGAGATATATATCAGAGTATAGAATTTGAGGACCGGAACTATAAAGAGAGCTTTAGAGAATTGATGTGTATTATTGTGGGTGTGGAAGATTGTTAGATGAAGCATATTTATACCTGTAAATTGTTTTTCCTTAGAAAACTTAGTAAGAAGTATCCTATTTTAATTAGTAGTTGGGCTAATAGTGAATGTATGCAGTATGGTGAAAGAGTTTTTGTCTTTTTTTAAGAATTTGATAGAAATTTTACGACCTTTACCATATTTGTGGCATTCGAAAAATAATTGGTTAGCATCATCTAATGAATCAGTGTTCAAACAGTTGCAAAATTGTGTACTTGTTAGATTCAATTTGAATAGATGCGAATTAGTCATAATATGTTGTTGGAAACGTAATTTCTTGCCGAATTCACTGTCCTTTGTAGACCTGTTGGTTAAAGGAGACGGTCTTTATCCTTCTTACTTTCCTAGGCTATCAAAATCGCTTACTAACGTAGGCCTCAGGACTTGCTCCTACTGTTTCTCATATTTAAAAAAAAAATGAGAACAAATGACAAGCAACAACGAAATTTTGGAAAGCGGGCCCGATAATACTTATAAATGTCTTTGAAATTAACTGACTCAGAATTTGAAGAGCTAAGTTATAGATGATAAATTTGAAGGCCTGAGAAATGACGTCAGCTTTTTTCATCTTTCTTCTTCTTTCTCTCCGTATTTTCCCACCTACGTGGGGTCGACGTTTTTGATGAGTCTTCTCCACAAAGCTCTGTCCTGAACTTCTTCCCCTGACAAACCTTTCTCCCCGAGATCCTTCTTAACCCTATCCATCCATTTCCTCCTTTGCCTCCCTCTACCTCTCTTGCCCTCCACTTCCATTGCCATCACTCTTCTGACTACATAGTCATTTGTTCTCCTCATTACATGTCCATACCACTGCAGTCTTCTTTCTTGTATCTTCTTAGATATCTCTACAACTTTGGTTGTGCCTCTTACTCTCATATTTCTCACTCTGTCTTTTTTTAACATCCAGCGCAGCATTCTCATTTCGGTGACATCTAATGTCATTTCTTGGGCTTTCTTTATTGGCCATGTTTCTGCTCCGTACATCATTGCTGGTATAAACACTGTTTTGTAAATCATCCCTTTATTCTTCACCGTGATTCTGCAGTCGCAGAGAACGCCACTTACTTTCTTCCAATTTCGCCATCCCTCTTGCATTTTGTGTGTTATTTCCGAGTCCAAATCGCCATTCCCAGTAACAGTTGAGCCTAAATATTGAAAACTTTTCACTTTATTCAATCGTTCTTCTTGCAACATCACTTCTCCATTTCCTTCTTCGTTAAACTCAAGATACTCAGTTTTCTTCTACTAATCTTTAGGCCTCTATCTTCCAGAGACTTCCTCCAACTCTCTACTTTCCTTTCAAGTTCTGCCCTATCAGTATTGCATAGTACAATATCATCGGCAAACATCATACACCAGGGGGGCTTCATCTCACATCCTGAGTTATAACGTCTATGATTACGTTGAAGAGGTACGGGTGAACCCTGGTGTAATCCAACCATAACAGGGATTTGGCGTGTCAATCCCACACTACTGCTTACCTGAGTTCTATCTAGCTCTTGTATTCATCTAAAGTAAACAATTTCAAAATTTCAAGTACTTGATTTGAAAGACATTCGTAAGTATTATTGGAGCCGATTTCCAAAATGTCATTGTTGCTCTTCATTTGCCCAGTACCGTATTTTTAAATTATGAAGAGAAAAAACTATTAAAATGTTTGGAAAAGTCCCTTACTATCTTTCAAAGATATGTATTTCCAGTTATCAGCAGTAATCCTGAAACAGCACCTAGTAATTTCTTTTGTTCTTGAAAGTTTTCCATTCCAGTATGATTAGCGCACATGCGCAGAAAGAGGAGACGTTTTTTTATCGTACCCATGCTGGTCAAATGTTTGTTTCTGCCATCTTATTTTTGATGGGAAATATTATCAATCAATGGGGGATTCCTGTCGTAGTGGCAGCTTCTATGTCTTCGGAGTACAAATGACACATTCCTGACTCTCTACTGTTTTGTTCCCTTGTTTACTTATGACTGGGAGCTTGCTTGAATCGGTAGGAGGTGAGTCAGACGACTCCTGTTCGAGTTGCGCTAGAGGCTTCTTCTTTTTTTACTGTAAGTAACCCTGAAAACTGAATGATGTATGTTTTTTATCAGTAAAGTTACTGAAAATTTTCATGACTACGGTACCTAGCTTGTTTCATAAATGTGTCTGAAAATTTTTCGCAGTGCATGGAGTAGGTAGTAAGGCCTCATCACCAGTTACCAGACGGCGAAGAACACTTGTTATGTATCGCATTCATAGAGAAACGGCTGTGAAATTGGTTAATAAGCCAGAGCTGAAACGGGTTATCGGGTCATCCGGATCGAGTTTTGAACCAGGTATATGCTTGGGACCTGGTCTTGCCTGGGGGGCGAAGCTGATAATTAATTATTTCCTTATTATACATTTTTGCGTTTGAACAGTATTTCTTTCTGAGGGCATCGGAAGCGGGGGTGTTACACCCAATTGCACGAAAATTACGACGCCAATAAGTACCCGAAAATAGTAATAAGATATGGAAAAAATCTCATATCCCCGGAAAGAACAAAAATGCCGATAGAGGTTTACAAATGCCTCCTCGGAAAGGCTATTATAAAAAGAATTTTGTATGAAGTATTAAATAGGATAAAAGCATTAAAATCTTTTAAAAACTTCCAAAAATGTAGTTCTCTACATAAGATCACTACAATACTGATGGATTCAAACCACAGGAACAAGGGCGGTTACTAGGTCAAGATTCGATCCATCGGGTCGCCGACTTAAGTCAGTCTGGTGGCTTCGGTTAAGACCGGTTTGTGATATATACGAGCCGCTCGGGGAAACAAAATGGTAAGCGCCATAAGAAAATTTCCACAGTATATTGAAAATAAAAGTCTTGAAACTTCGAGCGCAAACTTCTTGTTTTTCAGGTATACAGATAGTTGTTGGATACAAAAAGCAAAAAGTTTGCGCTCGAAGTTTCAAGATTTAGACACCATTGTATTTTATTTTCAATATTGTGTGAAAATTTGCTTATGTCGCTTACCATTTTGTTCTCCCGAGCAGCTCATATAAAGATTAACATGAGTGGTGTTTATCTGTGCTGGTGGCTCACGAAATTCCATTTCGCCTGTTCTTTGACAGGTTCCAGTTCTTCCTGAGCCCACTATTTATTAAAAGTCGAATAGTTCCTTCGTTTTATCGCGGAGAGTGATATTTTTGTAACACAAGGAGAACTATTAAAACCTAATTTAATTTGCGTTAATAGATACTACATATGGGAGTAACATCTTTGCGAATTTTGAAAATAATGTTTAACGACATGCGACAATACTACCTACAATGAAATATGTAGAACTTCCATCGAATTGGATATATGTGATATATCTTTGTCTTCCAAAGCATTTAGCAGTACTGTAATAAAAATTGCTATAAATGAGCATTTTAAATATCGACACACTATTTGGGCTACAAAGCTTGTGTTGACAATAAATAAATAAAATAAAAAATATATAGAAAGTACATATGAACATTTTATTTTGGTTTTCTATCTTGCATAGTATATTTTTTCTGGCTAGGGGGAGGGCGAGCGCCCCCTTGCCCCTCCCACTGATGGGCGCCCTTGGTAAGGAGTGTAGAGAGTAGCTGTCGTTCAGAAAACTCACACAACAGTTCATATCATTTGCAATGCAGTAAAATTGTTAGTGACTTGGGTGAACTATTCATGCATCAATTCTCTGTTGCATGCGCCCCACTTTTTTCGTTCTAATCCTTACAAGTATTTACATAGCTATTAAAAATTTACAATCACAAATTTTCAGGACAATCTGTATGGGACTAGGAGAAATTATTTTATACTTTTTAGTCCGTTTTAAAAACGTGATAGGTTCACTATCCGCACAGGGGATAGCTTTACCGTTATACTGTTTTCTACCCGAAAATATATCCAATTATATTGTTTTTCTTATCTTTGTAATTTTAAAGCTTTATTGTAATTGCATCTCTTGCCACTTAATGCATGTATGCGCGCCTGTACGGTATTATGTATAGGGCTAGAAATTTGATGACCTATAAATTGTTGAAAAATGCCCGTAGAAAGATGCATTTATGACCTAAAAATTGCCAAAAAAAAAATGACCTAAAATGCTATAAAAATAATTCATTGCTTCATGTCTTCTAAATTGTCAGACTATAACAGTAAAAGTAGAAAAACTAACAGTATTAACTTCAATAGTTTTTACTTACTAATTGTAAGAATAGCAATAACTGTTTTAATTTTAAACTGAGATTTTATCTCGGGAAGTAGATAGAAATAGAAGAATATGATTCTTTACTCATATTAATTCTTTAAAAAAAAAAAAATAAATAAATAAATAAATAAATCGGACTGTAATAATTACCGCGGAATCTCGTTACTTCCAACCTGTTACAATTTATTAAGTAATATTCTGTTAACACACCTAAGTGTATACGTAGATGAAATAATTGGAGATCACCAATGTGGATTTAGAAGAAATAGATCCACATTGGACCAGATTTTTGCCTTGAGACAAATTTTGGAGAAAAAATGGTAATACATTGGGACGGTTCATCAGCTTTTCATTGATTATAAGAAAACATATGATTTTATCAAAAGGGAAAAGTTATACACTATCCTGATACGATACGGTACCGAACCGAAACGTGACGAGATGACTGGAGAGTCGAGGAGACTGCATAATGAAGAACTCCGCATACTGTACGCTTCACCAGATGTAAAAATAATGAAATCGCGACGACAAAGATGGGCAAGCCATGTAGCTCGGATGGGGGAAGAACGAAGATTATATTCTATCCTGATTGGGAGGCTGGATTTAAGGAAGTCATTGGAAAGACCGAGACGTCGTTGGGAGGACAATATTAGAAGAGATCTTCGAGAAGTAGGTGTTCGAGATGACCATTGGCTTGATATTGCCCAGGATATAATCCAATGGCGAACGTTTGTTACTGCGGCGATGAACTTGCGAGTTCCATAAGCCATAGAGTTAGTTAGTTTAAACAAGTAGCGTGCAACAACTGCTCAAGAACGAAGAAAATGATCAAAAATGACCAAAACATAACTTATAATTAATAAAAATTGATATATGCAACCCATAAAGGCAAAAAATGCAAAAAAAAAAAAAAGTGCTCTAACAAATAGAGCTTATAAGTGTGAGTACGACATGAAACATATAAATACTAAATATTATGCGTTTCTGATGTACCAGAAAAAAGATGCAATTTCGTCAAAATCCTAGCCCTAATTATGTTATACTCTGTTAACAAATTTCTGGTCACTCTGGATAAATAAATATATTCAAATTGAACGTGTCGGTTTAAAAAATCACAGTGGCTTTGTATTAGTTTAAGTTGTACCTAATCATTGAGTATATATTACTCGAACCCAAGCACAGACATCTCTAATAGTTTACCCTTTATATCTTATTTAGGAAAATTTAAGAACCTAATTTTGACAACTGATATTAATTGCCAGCATATGGGAGATATGAAAACGGACACAAATGGAGGCAAACTATTTAGATTTTTACTTCAATCTCCACTCATAAATATAAATGTGGGCCCCACTAGATTTCAGAACAATACAGAAACGTCCCCTGACAAAATTCTCTGTCATCAGCTATGACGAATTTGTTGATGTCGAGGAAAGTAGATAGAAGCTTACCGTCAGATCACGGGGAGGTATACCTGCAATTTTACATTCAAACGGGGTACAGGAATATGGAATATATATATACTATAATAATTACAGTAAGACAGATTGGCAGGAATTTCAAAATTCCCGTAAAACAAGAAGTCTCAAAAATTCACTTATCTGTTTCAACTACAGAAGATATTGAATTTGTTAATAACTCAATAACTAAAATCTTACAAGATGCAGTGACAAAATTAGTGCCTAAACAAAAAATTATCCCTCATAGAGGAAGACTATTAGAAGAAATTATAGCCAAGATCAGACACAAAAGACATTTATCTAGATTATTCCATAGAGCGCCGAACGAATTTGTAAAAAATCAGATTAACAATCTCCAAAAAGATATTAAGTAATAACACAGTTTAGAGAGCTTAAAAAAGAAACATTTATTTCCAATCTCTCAGAAAATTACAAAGACAATCCTAAAAAGTTTTGGAAGATGATAGCTCGACAAAAAGGTAAAAGTTCTGGACATTCACTTCCTAGTTCCCTTGATGGCATTCCAGTCTCAAACAACAAAGATTTCTTAAACATACTATATGCAAAATTCAAGGATAAAATGGAGATTGACCCTCCACATCACAATAAAAAAATTCAAAAAGATATTACGGAAACTGCTTCAAAAATCAGAACAATTATAGACCATTTTCAGGACCTGACAGATCTTGACAGACTTGACAATCACATAGGAGATGTGGAAATTTTGCTCAAAGATATTTCAAAACAAGAAATTATTAGAATTATTAAAAAGAAAAAGAACACTTCACCTGGTCCTGACGGTGTCCCTTATATTGCACTGCAACGTGGTCCTCCTGAACCCTATGACATCTTAACTGCTCTATTCAATTCTTCTCTGAAATTAGGATATTTACCATTGTCTTGGAAAAAAGCTTTCACTATATTTATACCTAAAAATGGGAAAAGTAGATTTCAGTCCGCAAATTATAGACCGATCACATTGACAAATACCACTGCTAAAATTTGCGAAACAGTTCTTTCTAAAAGACTCAACGAATATCTGGAGGAAGCCAATCTAATCACTAAATATCAAGCTGGTTTTCGGACAAATGTATCAACAGTTGGCCAATTAATGAGAATTGTTACTGATGTTCAGATGGCTATGAACAAGGGATGGCGTTCTGCAGCTGTTTTTATGGACCTCACCTCGGCCTTCGACACCGTCTGGCATGACGGTCTCATCTTCAAATTACATTCTCTCAATCTTTCTACTTCTACAATAAGATGGATCTCGCAATTTCTCACTAACAAAACAACTAGAATTAAAGCAGGTGACGATTTCTCAAACAGTATTTCAATCAGAAGAGGGGTACCTCAGGGAGCGGCACTTAGCCCAATATTATACTCCATTTACGTAAATGATACACCTATCTCTTTAAATAATAATACACAATTAGGTTTGTTTGCAGACGACACTGCCTACTGGACCACGGCCAGAACAGTTAAATCAACAATTCAAAATTTACAAAAGCCAGCTAAATCCTTTTTGAAGTGGTGTAAAGACTGGAAGCTTGAATTACGAGGGTCATTTAACTCGAACTGGCAACACTGCTATGCTACGATTGGAGTGTCGTTTGGGCAGGAGACAAATGACGAACGTAGTGTGTGTCGTGGATGTGTACGAGTCAGTTCAACGCTGCTGCGGTCCCATATTACGGTGTGCGTGGCGAGTAGACAGTGTTAAAGTGATTGTTGTGTGAAATACCGCCCTAATGCAATGTTCACGCGTGCAGAACAGCGTGTGTTTATCAAATTCCAGGTGGCGCGAGGGCGAAATGCTAGGACGATTCACAGAGGATTATTAGAGGCCTGTGGTGAAGCTGCTTTACCGTATCAGACAGTGGCGAGATGGGTTGCAGCATTTCAGGCGGGACGACAGTCAATAGACAAATTGCACGGTGGAGGGCACATGCGAACGGATACGGACGAAATTCATCTTGCAAGACTACGGACACTGCTTGACGGTGATCGGCGCTGGACTTGTAGTGAATTGGCGAAGGAACTGAACATTTCGTCCGGATCAGTGTTCCGCATGCTAACACAAGATCTTGGAATGCGGAAAATTGCAACCAAATGGGTACCCCATGCTCTGACCGAGGTTCAAAAGTGGCATAGGTAGGAATGTTACACCTACACCTTCGACGTTACCATGAGGAATGTGATGACTTCTTGCACCGCATTATTGCAAGTGCTGAAACGTGGGGAAGATCCTACGAGTCTGAATTGAAACGTCAGTCGAGTGAATGGCGCCACCCAGAATCTCCACGACCGAAAAAGCTTAGGCAAGAGCCAGCAAACGTGAAGGTGATGATGATAATGTCATACGACCACGAAGGCATTATCCTGTCACATCAAGTTTTACCGGGCGTTACCGTCAATGCTGCATACTATGCTTCATGCCTCAGTCACCATTTGCGACCAGCATTGCGGCGCAAACGTTCACACCTCCTGGAGTCTGGACCAATTCTCCTACAAGACAATGCCCGATACCATACAGCCCATCCAGTGCATACTCTGTTACGACGATGAGGTTGGGAGGTACTGGAGCACCCGCCATATTCCCCGGATATGATCCCCTGCGATTTTGATCTTTTCCCAAAAATGGAAGATCCTCTCAGGGGCAAACGTTTCAGAGACATTCCCAGCATTGTTCGTGCCTTAGGGCGCACTGTCAACACCCTCTCACAAAGTGGGGCTTTGACAGGTATTCAACGGTTACCAGACATCTGGCGAAGGGTTCAACAGGCATGCGGAGACTACATCAAAGGACTGTAAGCTTCTTGTGGTGAGTGATTCACTACATTCCATTTCACAACTATGTTGCCACTTCGAGTTAAATGACCCTCGTAAATGCTAACAAAACACAATTTGTAATTTTCTATCCCACTGGAAAAGAAACTAGAAGAAACAAAAAGAAAGCTACCAGTATCAACAATACCAAAATTAAACCAAATTCTACTGCTAAATACTTGGGAGTTACTTTAGATCATAGACTGAATTTCAAAGCACACATACAGGAAAGAAGAAAGAAAGCAGTACAAGTATTTTCGGCCTTAAAATCCATCCTGCTTTCAAAGACTTCGTTCAAAATTAAAATCAGTTTATATCTCTCTATTTTAAGACCCATACTAACATATGGATATGAATTGTTTAATTCAAATATAAATCTGGATCACTATGAAAGATTTGAGAGATATTGGCTACGTGTTTCTAAAAGACAGTGGAATGCGGACAAAGATGAACTTTACAGAGACATTCCCTTTCCTTCTATCTTAGAAAACCTGGATATAGGTAGGGAAAGGTACAAAAACGCCATCAAAGTCAAAAAATTCGCCTTAATCAATTTACCTCAACAATTAAACATTAATATACTACGTCATTAAATCACATTGCAAGAGATAATTCAAAACTAGTTAACCATCATCCAGGAAACACTTTAACATCTCATGCAGTAATAAGCTAACAACACGGATGCTTCAAGCTGGAACTTTTAACAAATTTTACGAAAGAATTAGGTTATAATACCAATGCCCAAGCTTCTCATACTCTGACATTTCCTTTAAATTCACATCCTTTTGAATTTTCCTAACTACATATGACTTAGACAAATAATAATTCTAAATTGATTTAATTAGCTTCAGTTCGAAATTTTAACCATATAAATAAGATGTCCTGTGCAGTTAAAAACAAATCAAAACAAATTAATTCATTAAAGCTACTCGGTGACGAGCGGGTTTAACTTACTGAAATTCTAAGATCAATTCCAAAGGGGGGGGGGGGGCTTTTGGGCGGATTCCTGGCTGTTTGGTTGGTGTGGGGTGGAGGGTCCTGGTGCAGGATCTGATTCTCCTTTTCATTTCATTCTCATTTATATTTTACTCAAATAATCTTTATTCCAAGGACGAAAATGGCCTTAATTTGGCCAGAAGTCCGCCTTAAGGCCCTGCGGGCCAAAGGCAAAAATATGATCTGTGGTCTAAGACCTAATACATCTATTACCGTGAAGCTTATGATTGAAGAAGCGCCGCATAGACAGGTTTCCCTAGGTAAGGATGTAATTGCCAAGGAAGTAATATGGTATAATAGGACAATTGTAGAAATAAAAATTCCCTCTTACCAGCATTCTTCACTCGGAAACTTTGCTGAAGTAGATATATTAGGTACAACTTAGATTGTGATTTGGTAACCGACAAGTTTTACATCATTATTTGTGGAAATATGATGCGTCGATGACTTTGTACCCCGAGACTATACATTTTTCAAATTTTTGTCAAAGAATTTTCTTATTTTGAGGGTTCCTACATGATGGTATACTTTATATGCGTTACTTTTCCAACACCCAGTATATATGTACTATAGATAGTGGTGTTGATTTATAGCAGTTCCCAAACTAATTCTTAAAATCAAACACAGGAGCTTAGATTCTTTCATAAAGATGAATGTGCAAAATACTTTATTATTGCAATTCGATTAAACCTACAAGCTATTTTATAAGTGGTCCACTGAACCCAACATTCGCATAACAAGGATATTTAAACCAATCAGAAGGCTTTCATAAATTAATCATTTGATGAAAACAACTTACTTTACTCAAACAATATTTGATCGCTACCATATAGCATCGTATCCCCAAAGTGACCATTGCAAACTTGTTTATCAATTCATTACGATTACATCTTCCCTATTGTAATCACAAGCAATGCAACTAACAACAGTAACAAGGACACTGTCCGTCTTATAGTTCTGTTCAGTTCAACGTTCTTCTTTTAGTCTCATGCGCGACTATCTTAGACCTTAGCAAGTGGCAGACAGAAGTATTGAAACAAATTGTGTCCCCCCTACAAAATAATAATTTCATCAGGAGAATAAAACTCAAATGTAGTTTATAAGGATTTACAAACAAGAACGTACTTCTACAGCGTGACAAAAGTATTGCATGGTCAACTCAAGTAACTCAACACTTGTTAAACGAGTCATTCCCTCCAGCTAACTAATGGAAATTTCTTTAACACTGAATTTATATAGTTCTAGTCACTTACATATTTGGCCCATTCTTCCATAAGGATCTCCTTCAGTTCTGCTTTGTTTCTGATATAATAATGTATCGCCTTGTTTGAGAGTTCATTCCATATTCTCTATGCAATTCGACTTGAAACTCAAAGACTGAGTTTTTAAAGTATAAGATGTGTTCAACGCAAGTCACTGCCGAACAATTTCTGCAGTGTTCCTCGGGTGAGTGCCTTTTATATAAAAATAATTTCCTAGGTATAATTTTCTTGAATATTTTATTGCAAAATAAGCTTATATTCAGACTTATCCATTTATTTTTTTATAAATACAAGTTTCCATACACCATTGGACACCTTACAACCCTATACCTGCTACTCCATGTTTGACACTGCCTACCACGATTTGAGGATCGCATTGTATGTTGGGCCTTGTCCACAGAAATATTTGGCAATAATTACGTGATGTGTTAAGCTTGCTTTCATCTGACCATGGAACATTGCCCCAGAAGTTATATTTGTCATTATCCAAATTCATTTGCAAAACTGATCGTGTTTTTTCTTATTTGCTTTATTTATAAATAATTTCCTCCTTGGAATTCTGGCATCATTCCTAGCCTTATTATCATCTGCAGAATAGACTATAAAATCATAGTAAGTAGAACCAAACACTGATAAACAGGTTTAATGATAAGGTTATATGGTCTCCAATGGTCTATGAAATCTTGTATTTATAAAAGTCAAATAGAAAAGTTTGGATATAAAACCATTTTCCAGGAAAATTCTTAACGAATGATCTGAATACTTGGACTTATAAAATGATTTTAATTTCTGACAAGTTACTCATCCGAAGCATACTAAAGAAATTGTTTGGAAGTGAATGTATTGAAAATGCCTCATAACACCCAACCTCTAAGTTCCAACTTCAATTTCATCGATGGAATGAACTCAAAAACAAGTCGACACATCATTATATCAAAATCAAAGCAGAACTGAAGAAGATCCTTACACTCAGACATGACTAAACTAATATGTAAATTCAGTACCAAAGAAACTGTCATTAGTTATCTGGAGGAAAGGACTTTTAACAAAGTGCTGAATTATTTGAGTTGACTACGTTGCAATACAGTACGTCAGGCTATAAAAGTGTTCTCGTTTGTAAATTCTTATAAACTACAGTTAAGTTCCTTTCTCCTGATATTTTTTTTTTTTTAAATAAGTTTGTGAAGCAATTTGTTTTGTTACATTTAGCATATACGCAAAATTAGGAACATTTAAGGCGATACACAGTTTGTTCCAATACTTCTGTCTGCCACTATATATCATATGAAGATGGATACCAATGGATGATATTCGTACTTGCGTACCCAACTGAGTTATAATTGGCTGTTAAGACTAATTGGCTACTTCATTAGTGTGTTTCAATAATAAAGGAAATAAAATTAAATTACCTGCTTATGGCTGAAGGTAATTATCAGCGACAGTTTTAAAGCAATCAAAATAAATTTAAAGTTATTTAGAGTTTTAACATGACAAAGTTGTTTTGTCTTCCACTTAACCATGATATATTACTACTATAATATGACTGGAGTACAAAATAAATTAATAAGCAATTAAGAGGAAGAAAAATATTCATATTACTAATTCCAAATACACAAACACACTAGTACGGTACTGATTTGTTTGAATTACATTTATGACCTTGAGGCAACTATAGCTCAGGCCGACATTATTACTGATTAACAGCTAGTATTACCGACGAGACGCTCGAAAAAATCTTGTTCGGAGAGCGTCTCGTCTCGAAAAGATATATGGCTATACTTTGCATTACGAAAAGTCTGTCTCGTCTCGTTTTCTATAGCAATTTCTCTGGCCCGTCTCGTAGCAACACTATAATCACAGCTAATTATGCCAAACGAAAGAGAAAAGTAGGTATCAGACCAGGAAATACATCTATTCAACACAAAAGCAGTTTCTTTTTCACGAATTGTAATTTTTTGATTAGTTGAAATGAGATTAATTGAAATGTACTTCGTTATGGCCTTTAAACATCTCTAGCTCAACCCGATTTTCTGAAATGAAGCACTTGTATCAATCCCTTCCGAAATTAATCTTAACGATTCTCAACTATCGAGAAATGTATGTTAGTTGCTAACACACTTACTCAGTAAACAAGATGTACTTTATAGAGCTGAACACAGAGACTCACTGTTTGTTTATTTCAACACCAGCCTGTTACGACCTATTTAGGCCACCTTGGATTTACATTTCTAGTATAAAGCAACTGAAATTCGTAAAACTTAGTTCTGGTTGCTCTCGGGTCAAGCACGTATATGTGGTAGATCAGGGGAATAAATCGATCGAAATTTTATATATAGCTACTTGAGGTCATAGATATGTTTTGAGTTAAATTCTACTTGTAATTTGTCGAGTATATAAAAGTGAAACTAGTACGAAAACAACATTGAATTAATGGACCCGTTGTCCTAATTATTAGAGCACTCACCTTTAGTGTATATCGGGTTCCAGTTAATAATACATTTTTATTGCATATCGCGTTCTATGCATTTGTTTCCACATTCACATTACATCCAGGTTTTTTCATTATTTTTTATAAATCTTGAAGATTCAAAGCAAAATCCTAAGTTGTACTCTTTTCAACTCTATAATATAGGCCTATTTTTCAATACTGTGGCAAATATAAAATCAACTAAACGAGTTCAGTGGGAACGACAAAACGGAACAACATAGTGCTGTAGATTGGAAAAACGAAGTGAATATGGACTTGGTTCACATGTAAGTTCAAAGATATTTTCAAACTTATCTAAGGGGAAAAGGGATGTGATGCTGGAAGAAGAAAACAAAACGTACTTTGAAGAACACAACAGAACTTGTGGAATTCAGAACGAGGAAAAACAGGCTGGGAGATGTAAAGAAAGTATGGCAAACAATGATATTTATTTAGGGAGTACAAGGCTGAAAATAAAGTAAGAATCTTTTTGGAAGTAAATATTACGAAAGGAAAAGCTGATAATATGACACGTGTTTAAACATAGCATTTGATGGGTACACGGGAAAAAGCAACATAGTCCATTTTGTAGAATTCTCAGGAAGCAAATTCGAAGTTTACAGACGCACATAGTGAATACGGGAACGAATTGTAAGTTAGAATTATTTTTAAAAAAATAGTTCAGAATAATGTAGACGAGGTGTAAATGTATGATCAACAAATTCAATCATCATCCACAGTTTTATCCCATCAACATCATAGTCAGTAATATGACTGGTATGGACTCAGTTGGGTTATCGCTTGCAATAGTAGACTCTAATAGTGATTTGTATTGCTATAAGCATTATTAAAGTGAATAGGACGAAAAATATTTGTATGAATCATTGTATGATAACAGAAAACCCTTATGTTGGAGATAAAATAACCGTTTTCTCTTAACACTTGTAGAAAAAATAAAATATGTGTTTTAATCCCTGAAACATCGCTGTCACCATCATCATCGTCTTGCTCTCGTTAGATACAAGAACACCATTATGCTGGAAATAAAATAGCCACTTTCTGTATAATAAAGGTTTTTTAATCGTTCAGAAATCGCTCTCACTATCATTACGGTCGGGGGGCTGTACCGCTCTTTATCGTAATCAGACTTTCCGGTGGACTGCGCTTCCATGGTGCAAATATATTTTCATAATCTACTAGTGATAATGTACCTTCATACCAAATTTCACTTCGCTAGCCCTAGCGGTTTAGGCTGTGTATTCTATACAACAATGGGTTTGGCGGCCATTTTGGATCCAGGATGGCGACTTTTTCAACATTTTGTAATATTTTCTTAACCTACTAGTGGTCATGAACCTTCATACCATATTTTATTTCTCTAGCTCAAACTGTGTGAAAAATGCATTTATTGTGTCCGCCATTTTGTATCCAAGATGGCGTCTTTGGAAACGTTTGGTAATATTTTCGTAACCTATTAGTGATAGTGTACCGTTATATCAAATTTCGTTTCTATTGCTCTAGTCGTTTAGGCTGTGTATTCTATACAACAAGGGTTTGGCGGCCAATTTGGATCCACGATGGCGACTTTTTCAGTGTCATAAGTTAATATTGCATTGTCATCCAATTATGAGCTATGTTTAAAGTTCCAAGTCTCTATCTCATCGGGAAGTTGGTTTAAAATCGATTGCAAAATTTGTACCGAACAGACAGACAAGACAGCGAGTTAATAAAAACGTGGTAAAATAGGATATCAGGTCGCCCTAATTTATTGCCTATTGGAAGGTAGTCGGCTAAGGCCTAGTTTTGTAGGTAGGGCTACCATCCCGGTATTTGCCTGGTGTGACTGAGGAAAAACTCGAAGTTAAACTGACACATCTTGCATCATGTGTTGAGACAAGATGTCTTTTGTGACGTTACCTCGATAGCTTTGGACGCCATATATTCGTTCTTATATATTGTAATGAGTTCATTCAATTTCTGTTTTCGAATAGTTTTGTTTTAGGAAGATTTACTTGTAATTGATATAAACATGGATTTCCCCCACTCGAACATGTTCAACATTGATATTAGTAACACCTGAGCCTTCTCTGTCTGTAAGAGGTGACAGCGGCCAACTGTGAATGTATGCTTGTCCCCGTTATCTCATACCATAAGCAGAGAGGAACCTTGTTGCAGAGAAGCGTGAAACGCCGTTACTCGAACAGTTAAACTATCCACTTGGCTTCACTCCGCCACCAAGGCATGGAAAGTGAAGAATTAACACAGCATCCAATTTCAATAATTGATTTATGACATAACAGAAAGATCGGCGCGTTCAACCTTCTGAGCTTGTATTGGAATAAAGTTAAAGTTATCTTTAAAAGAAGTAGGTTAGTTGATAAGAAATGAGAATTGGAAAAACAGGGCTTTCTAGAAACCGGACACCAATTTCAGAAAAACCGTAACCTAAAAGACTGATATTGTTATCATTATTATTCATTTATTATTATTATTATTTAGGGTCCTGGTGTAAAGATCTTGGTGTCATTTTCGAGGAAAATGTACGTTTCAGCCAGCACATGAGTGAACTCATAACGCATTGCAGAAAATTAATTGGATATATTTTTAGCCAATGGAATGAATTAGTAAATGAATCAGCCTTTGTAATTTTGTGGTACGTACAAGATATTGGTTAGAGTTAGGCTAGAGTTTGCGAAACCCATGTGGTATCCCCACACCAAATATGATATAGAATAGAAAGGGTACAAAAATGTTTCATAGGAATGCTTTGTCATAATACTAGAAAATATTAATTTGCCCACGATTACGAATACTGGTGCACGGTGTACAAACTAGAAGGGAAATCATGGGCAAAGATTTTATTGAGAATCTGTCGGAGAATAGGATCAGTAGTAGTTATCTACTCGAGAATAGCAGGATACGAGTACCCTCACATTTTACCATAAGTTTCAATTTATGAGAAACCAAAGAAAAACTATGGGCATCCTACCTAGAATGTTAAAGAACTACAATAAGTTAAGTATATTTTTACTTTGTGTTGTATACTTCACATGAAGACAGTACTGTGTATTTCTTTATTTCTTGTTTTGAATTATATTTTACATCATTTTTTTTAAACATATAGGCCCTATTCATGTATCGTCTGTACTCTATATAATTCTGTACTTGACTGTTCAGTATTTTACGTATTCCTAACCGTGCTATATTAACTTACCAAGCTGTTAATAGCACGCAAATAAATAAATAAATAAATACATTACACTACCAAAGATCTAGGTATTCATTTCGACTCCAAAGGTAAATTTAAGGAACACATAGATATTTTAACGCAATGATCAGAAAGAAAAATAGGTTACATATTCAATCAATGGGATGAGTTAACCAGTCTGCAAACGTACACACTATTATGTAAAGTACTTGTTAGAGCGAAACTTGAATGTATCAAGAAACTATAACCAACAAGGTAAAGATAGAATCAATTAAAAAATTCTTCATTAGGGTTTTATATTTGAAGTTTGGCCTACCGCATTATGCATATAGTTATGAATATTGGTGCAATTTTCTTGAGCTTGAACCTTTGAGCAACAGGAGGGAAAATATTGATAAGCAATTAATTGAAGATATACTATCAAATAAAATCCACAGCACATTTTTATTGGGAAAGATAAGCATTTAGGTACCAACACACAATTTCAGGAATTCAACACACAACACCAACACACAGTTTCTACCTTCTAACTAACGTAGAAAGAACCAAAACTGTTTTAGCCAGAATGATTGACAACCACAACTACATTACGGAAAAATGACGAAACTTGAATATAAAGGACAATATTATATTTCAGTACAATACGGTATATTGTTTTAATTATAATGTACCCCTGTTCTAAACTTGTTATCCAATTTTTAAAACTTAGTTGACTTTAGAACACGTTATACAGAATGGACTTAATGAAATTATTTTAAATATACATTCTGACTATATTTTATGAATAATAAGACACACACTAGTTTTTGTAATATGGTCTGTATCAATTATATTTAATTTTAAATTTGAATATGTATTTTTTAAGTGTGTTATACTTTGTAACTATGTAAACAAGTATTCTCTCTTGGACGTGTGCTGTATTGCCAAGTTGGGTGTTCATAGGACAACAATAAAACATTCATCATTATTATTATTAAAACTTAGTTTTTCGTTTTTCTAATCACCCAGATTTCCATCTTTTATGCCATTCGCCTGGTGACATTGAAAAAGCCTTGGGAAACTTCCTTCACTCAGTATGGCCGGTAGCAGCACAAACCAATTACCTCCCCAGGACCATTTCGAGATCCGCGATCGTGACGAGTGGATCCAGGGCTGGGTATATAGTATATGCTTTAGTGACTGAAATATTCTTTGAATTGCAGTGCATCTCGTTCAAATGAGCTGAAATGTCGATTTCGTGAACTCCAAACCTCTTCTATTCAATGGGCGGAATCCGATTTGTGAATTAAAAGGAAAACCGTAAAACGGGAAAGGAAATGTCACTGTCATGTCGCTTTGCTCTTGTGACCTGGAAAGATGGCTATCGTTGGGAAACTGGTTTCTTCTTAACTAGTAAATCATTATATATTTGGTTGGTGTGATTGCAATGTCTGGACTCTCTTTCAAACATCTATAGTTGTAGAAAAACACCACCATCCTAGCGAGGCGCCTGGTGAGTCTACAGAGACTTGGATTCCACGATGAAGAAAATCTCGTGGCTGTTCGTCTACAGCATGACAAAAGTCGCTGTCGTCAGAAGACATCTTCTGTACAAAGAATTGGTACAGAGGGCGGAAGAGGCTGCGAATAAATCAGGAGAGTGAATGAGGAAACTTTGTTTTCAGTTGAAGCGAGGAAATTTCTGAACAGTTTCGTGAGACATGAGGATGCGCATTATCGTGCATTCTTCTTGTAGGAATGTTTGAGACTTTAGTTCAGCACAGTAACGGTTCGCATTCATGTTCTGACCTCTGGAGAAAAACATGATAATATAGCTCCAGACAATTAGATAAGAAAAATATGTTTCATGGATGTATGGAAGAGTTAGGAGAGCGGCCTGGAAGCTCATTGCTGACGACTGACTTGGTATAGGAATTAGTCGCGTGAGAATAGATAATTTTGTTAGGTGTAGAAAAGAAACCTGTTGCATCGCGTATAATGAAAAATCTAACTTAACCTATTTCCGTGAATTACGTAAAGTGTTGAAGATGCTTATAACGAAAAAAACTAACCCGATTTTCTGTACTGTTTCTCGTAATTCAACCAATGTTAAAAATAAATAAAGAAGCAAAAGGGAGCAATTATCTATAAATACAAACAAAAAGTAAAGTTCTTTTATTTTATTTAAAAAAAAGAGAGAGATAAGAAATCATCACATAGCCGCAAATTGGACCCGGCCAGCGATCTGAAACTAACCATTATACTAAGCCGGCAGCTATCCACCTGTTGTTTGGCATTGTTGTTTATGCTCCACGTAGTTCATCACAACACTAACAGATGTCTCTCCCACGGGCATATAATTCCTAAATCGAGTCATTCCATATTGCTGTTAATCACTGTTCTCACCGTCTGCGTTGTCGTGCCTTTTCGTCACATGACAGTGGTATTCAAACAAATTACCGTCTTGCTCAGTTATGTATTTTTCATGCACTACTTTGATACCGCTCTATTCAACAACGATACGTCTTCAGACTGAGGAGCATAGCAACTCTGGTAACGTTATAAAACCACGTTCTTGGACGATTTCATTCTGTACAAATTTCAAATTTATTTCGGATTTTCTCGACTGAAAATTCGAGAAACCAAATTTTATACCTTTTCCTAGCCCGAACCAGGAACTTTGTGATTAAGGAGGCACTGAGGCAAGTGATAACGCGTACAGTTTGTAGCTCTTGTTCACCACAATAATAAAGTCACTTATAGTTTTTTATTTAAAAAAAACAAAACAAAAAAAAAACTTTATTTTTATATGGGCCAGTCTAGTAATTTCGGACTTAGGCCCGTCACGATTCGCCTTTAGCTGTTAAAATCCACACCCATGCCCCTGCCGGGACTCGAACCCGGGACATTCGAGCCGATGGCCTACCACCGCAGACCGCTCGGCCACCCGGCCAGCAGTCACTTATAGTGTGTGCGGCCAAAATGTTAAAGAAAAAGTAAATCTTCCGCTGATTATTATTTGGGGGCGGGGCAGGAGAAATGCAACTACTCGAGTGCTTGTATGTTTTGCTGCAAACATTTGTATGAATTTTGTGAATTTAATTATGGCCTTTTGTCATCTCAGGCAGGGATGGGATGGGGTAGAGGATACTGGAAGGTAGTCGGACTGAGCCTAGATAGTAGGTATAATCCCGAAATTTGCTTGGTATGACTGCGGGACACCCTGGAAAACCCCAGTCAGGATGGGCGGGTCTGGGATCGTTCCGAGAGCCTTCCCATTGTTGAACCAACGTTATACCAACTTAGCTACGGCCGCTCGGTATTAAATGTTCTTAATTTAGTGTATGACACACATATGTAAGTTTAAAAATATGTAAGCCTCAAATCAAGAACAGTGAGAATAATTACTTTTGTTATAGGCGTATAAACAATATTACTGTTCTCCACTCTTATGTGCGGGTGTGTACGTTTAACCTTTGCTTTGTCCGTTACTTCGTTCCTGGCTTTATTGTGTATTTCTGCAACTGTTTTCTTCTCACATTAAATTAAGACATAGAGACGTGGTGATATTTTCACCGCTACAGGTATTTCAGCTCATGTTGAATGAGCCTTGTTGAAAAGTCGGGATAAAAAGTAAAGCTTTATAGCTGAAGAGCCTGGTATGGAAAATTGAAACTCAACCTCAGGATCAAAATTACTTCCGCACCAGATCCATTCGTGTATGCAACCCCGAACAGTACCGCAGTCTGTGGATTTCATAAAGAGATTGGAGAGAGGGGTCCAGACTTCCGGGAACAATCACGATCAAAATTTTGGACAGATTTCCCTTAGTTCAAGGTTAAAATGTTGGTACAAGACATAGTATACGACGGAGGGCTTCTAGGTGTGCGGACATTCAGGCCTGCTCATCGCAAGCGAGCAACTAGGAAAGAGAAGTGGCAGAATAACTTCTAAATTTAAATATCCTTCCCGAGATTCTTTTCTGGCTAACAAGCTAACATACTAATGGACAAAAAAGAATTACATATTTTTTCTTCCGTCATGATTAGACTGCATGCATGTCGAAAGTATGTGCACATGCAAATTTTGGCCACTCGAGCGCAATTACTTAGTGAGATATAATGATATAAAAGTCAATTTGATTTTGATTTTTAAAGACCTTTAGACAACTTTGGCTCAGACCGTATGGATGATGGTGGGATAATTGGTGGAATAAAGAAAGTAGGAGGAAACGGGAGAATACCCAGAAAACCCACGCACACGGTGTTTGTTCACCACAAAGCCCACATGGTACCACAATTGACGACTCCAAGCACCAGAGGTGAGCAAGTCAAATTCTGTCTGTGGAAAGTGACCAAAAAGTGTGGATCTTTATGTTCTTAAATTGGTGAAAGAAATGGAGTGCAAATACACAGTAATGCTACCTGTTGAAGGGTATGTTCTTTATGGCCGCAATCTTGAAGTCCGCCACATTGAATCTCGATTGATTTTTTGTTTAATGGGAAGGGGGTCGTGTAATATGTCGTTCTGGGCTAGAATTTTACGGAAAATACGTTTGTGAAGTAAGTTCTACCGTAAATGTATGATTGTGAGAGACCTATATCTCCATAGTATACCTATATCTCCATATCTATACTAGTTCCACCTACATATATGTGGAACTAGTATGGCATAATGATGCAATTGCCTAAATACACCCATTTCGTTTTGAAATAACAAAGGAAATGAAACCCAAATATATAACAATTTTTTCGTGGGTATAATGCCCTATCGGTGTGAATTTGTTTCATTTTGGGTTTATTTCTTCCGCTATTTCAAAACGAAATTGTTGTTTTCAGGCTATTGCACAATTACCTACATAGAAGTAGGATAAAAAGCCTTGTGTCTCACAATAATACATTTACGGAAAAACTGACTTCACAAACGTGTTTCTCGCAAAATTCTAACCCAGAATAGCATATTACACGACCCCCTTCCGATTTAAGAAAATCAATCGAGATTCAAGATGGCGGCGATGAATAACATACCCTCCAACAGGTAGTGCCTTTTACCAAGTAGCCATTACTGTGTAATTGCCTTCCATTTCTTTCATCAATTTAAGAGCATAACGATATGTCCACACTTTTTGATCACTTTCCACAGACATAATTTGACTTCCATATCATCGATATCTTCCAAAGTAATTGCGTTCGATTGGCCAAAATTTACATGTTGACATACTTTGACATTCTAATCATGACGGAAGGAAAAAAACGTGTAATTCTTTTCTGTCCCATCAGTATTCAGTATGTTTGCTTGTACTGAAAGTTCATTGTTCGCAGTAGCAGCGGCATGATTACTTTTATTGTTATATTACAAAGTGCACGTACATTAATGTACAGTACTTGCCTAGATAATAGTAACGAACCAATTGTGATTTAGGGGGTCATAGTACTACCTTTCTTGGACTACACTACTGCGCGCACTGTCTCACGGGTTCAATCCCGAGCGTGTTTCAGATCTCGCATTAATAGTTGGTTTCGTACTCGATTAGGGGTGGGGAGGGAAAGCACTAATGCAAACATGCACTCCTCCACTGTCAAGACTCCAGTAGTTGTAAAAATCGCTATATGAAGAGGTACTGTCACTCTTGAAGTTCGTAAACTTTGATAATATTTTTGGGGGGCGGGGGAATTTAGTAACTAAAGGCTTTGGCCCGTTCCGGTTTTATGAGATACTAAGTTTTATAATCTACAAATATGCATGCTTCGGCCGGGATTTGAATTCAGAACCTGGGGGGCGCACAACCGCTCCTTAAACTCGGAAAGCGCTTTTGAACATTGTTGTCTTTCATGTACATTCTTAAAAATTAAATCAAGTTACTTTTGCAGTTGACAGCTTTCAAAATATATTCATTGTGTACGTACACTGTGCTAGGTTTATTATTATTATTAACTTGGTGAACGCAGGGAATTTACCCTATGGCACTGGGCCGAAAACTGGACTTTATGAAAGGTGAAGAAAGAAAATTGGAGCTTTCTGAAGGTGAACATGGAGGAAAGTGAAAAAATCAGATAGACTGAGAATATACGTAACCAGAAGTGCTAAACAGAGTAGGAGACACGAACGATTCTGGAAACAAAAAGAAAGAGAAAAGAAAATTGATTGTGACAGTTGTTTTGCAGGGGTACAAATTGAATGTGTAGTTTATGATAGAGAGGAAAAGGAGAGAGAGGAAAAAGAAGCTGGATGTAGTTTCTTAATTAGTAAGGAAGATAAATCCCATGCAGATGTAAAAAGATGAGCGCAATGTGAAGATGTAGAGCTTCTCTTCAGGCCTTTAGCCAGCCGAAAACTTTAGTCGATATATCTATTATATTCTTTTGTGGAACGATTATAAATAAGAAATGCGTGGTTGCATAACAAACAGGGGTAAATTACATGGATTTCGGCGAATTTGTTGTACTTTTTACTCGTATCAGTAAAAAGACTGTCGTTGCCCAGGTTAGGTGCCAATGATTACGTTTATCATCTGTACTCACACGGAAAATGTTATTCGCGCTTATTTCTATCCGCATTTGCTCCAGAGAATGGCTGGAAACCCCCTACTTTCTTTGTCATTTCTTGCGCATCCATTACATAATTTTCGAATATGCAGTTTGGATAAAGCAGGTCTCAGGTCTTCGAGGGTGCCACGCCTCCTCATTTCTACCATAGACCACATAATATATAGACTTAGCA
>JAGDQP010018643.1:14056-34453 GCA_022664845.1 Lepisma saccharinum
TGTGATCATGTCGAAGTTTGTGCCTGAAAAAGAACATTTGCGGCACGCATTGCTTTTCTTATTTAATCAAAAGAAAAAGGCTGTTGAAAGTCATCGTGTGCTGGTAGAAACATATGGTGAACACGCTCCATCGATTAGAACATGTGAGATATGGTTTCGACAATTTAAAAGTGGTGATTTCAATGTGAAAGACAGTGCGCGCTCTGGTAGACCACAAAAGTGTGAAAACGAGCAATTGCAGGTGTTATTGGAGGATGACCCAACTCAAATTCAACAGCAATTGGCAAAAGCATTAAATATGTCACAAGAAACAATCAGCAGACGTTTACGAGCAATGGGGAAGATCAATAAACTGGCTAAATGGGTCCCACACGATTTGAATGAACGTCAAATGGAAAATCGCAAAGTCACTTGTGAAATGCTGCTTCAACGCCACGAAAGAAAATCCTTTTTGTATCGAATTGTGACGGGTGACGAAAAATGAATTTATTTTGAAAACCCGAAGCGGAAAAAAATCGTGGCTTTCACCTGGCGAAGCCGGTCCTTCAACACCAAGGCCAAATCGCTTCGGCAAGAAGACCATGCTTTGTGTCTGGTGGGGCCAGAGCGGTATTGTGTATTATGAACTCCTGAAGCCCGGTGAAATCGTTAATGCACAACGCTATCGCCAACAAATGATTAATTTAAATCACGCATTGATCGAAAGACGACCGGAATAGGCCCGAAGACATGACAAAGTGATTGTGTTACACGACAATACGCCGTCTCACACAGCAAAACCAGTGAAAGACACCTTGAAATCGCTTGGATGGGACATCCTTCCGCACCCGCCGTACTCCCCAGACCTGGCGCCATCTGACTATCACCTCTTCGCATCAATGAGGCACGCGCTCGCAGAGCAGTACTTCAGCAATTTCGAAGACGTTGGAAAATGGCTCGACGAATGGTTTGCCGCAAAAGACAAGCAGTTTTTCTGCCATGGTATGCATCAATTACCTGAAAGATGGGCGAAATGTGTAGAAGCCGATGGTCAATATTTTGAATAAAACAAAATTAATTTCCCTTGAAAATTATGTGTTTTCTTTACCACACAAACCGGCAAAAACTTATGCATACACCTGGTACATCTATTACTACGTCAGTAAATAAATTCCTTGAAGTTCGTATCAACATAACTTAAAATATGGTGTTGTAAGAGATTCCGTTTTCTTCAGTATCATTTACTGATTTTTGTTAGAATCGCGAAGACTGGAGGAGCAATATTAAATCATGTTCTAATTGTCCCCCGCCTCCTTTTTCTTCAAAAAACAAAGGTTAGTGTTTTAACAACTTGAACATTGCTTTTACATTTAAACTTCCAAATTTTCTGAGTCTTTTGTTTCAGCATCTTATAAGTTTTGCTGCTCGTCTCTATCAATAGCTTATTTTCCAACGCGAGCAAAGGAAGAGAAAAGTAACGGTATATATCTTAATTCAAGGCAACATTCCCGGATATGACTGAGGAAAACCAACGTAAACAAGAGTAAGAATCGGCCTACATGATCTGGAAATTAATATGTGCAGTCATCCTAGAAATAATACTTTAGTTCGCGACATTTGCCATTATTTGTAATGAAACGAGTGGTATTATCAGCATCAGCGGAAATTTTTCAGACCAAAAAAAACTGTAAAAAAATAAACATGTGAGGACGAACGGAAGTGGCTTATACACATACGATTAACGTGTAACTACAGTAAGTAGTAGTAATGACAGCAGTAAATGATGATTGTTAAACTACAACATATTCTGTTGGTATCAATGACCGAGAACTGCATATTTGTAATTAATAGATGTAAACATTAAAATACATCTCAAATTGCTGTACCATATTTCTCCGCGAGTAATTGTGGTTTCTGTGCGAGTAATGAAATAATTTCTTCATGTTGGAGATACAATTTTCTATCGGAAACGTTGGTGCTGCATATACATACTAGAATATGGTATTTATTTAATTCAACACTAATCATAACAAATGTTCAAATTATGGACAAGTTATGAATAAATGACCTTCGCCGATCACAATTAGCATTCTAATAAGGAATATAATTTTGTCACGTTTAACACAAATCATTTCTGTCCCTGGACGATGAATGCATTTGCTCGTGTTCTTATAACCATTGTCTCCTGGGTTCAGTTCCTGTTGAGGTGTGGTTACATAGGACGTAGCGATTCGAAAATAAGTTTTAAACGAAATTGTCATCTGCATCCGATGGAAAGCAATAGCTAATTATCATGTGCTCACCCTGCCGTGGGATTTGCAATATCTCCTTCCGGGCAGAATACCAATCACCATTATTATGAAAGGAAATTATAGCTATAATAAATTCATCCAGCATTCGTGTCCTACAGTCTGCTATTATAGTTCTGAATGTGTGACCCAGTTTGGGCGATGTATTTACTACATATTCCGCATGTTTACAAAGTAGTCCAATGGAAGGCGCGCGTGCATGCCCATTTCAGACAATCTTTTTGTTATTTTTCCTCCATTTTGTAAAGAAAGATTTATAATTATTTAACGGTAAACCTGGAAGGAATAATGTTGTAAATTATTCATTAATAATCAATATTTGTTTTTATAAACAATTTATGTACACATCCGACGGCCATCAAAGTTTAATGTAGGCATCTGTATATACTAGGTGATAGATACCTGGCCGTCAGAACGAACGTGAAATAGTGGTTTTTGCTTCTCCATAATAAAGTAAGTAACTATATGAACCACGTGATTTTTATTATTGGACTTTCTTTCTTCTGAGTCGGATCATTAGGCAAGCGACTGCTTCTTGCTTCTGGTAAGAGGAGTAAAACTTGCATCGTCAAGTATTGCAGTGCGGGCATCGTTCCCTTGTTTCCCCCTCTTTCCTGTAAATTAACTGTAGGTGACCGTTTCTCGCTTAGAGACACGGAACCTACACTCCTGAACTTTCTACAAACTGTGGGTCGCCAGCGACCATATCTCTTCGAAGATCTGCAACCAGTAGCTCATACCACCTTTCTTCAACTGTGGGCTGCGGGCGACCATATCTCTTCGGAGGTCTGGAACCGGTGACTCACTTTCCCTTGAGTGTTTCCCAACCGGGAGGCTCGGAACCTGTTGTACGCATATCCTGATTCCTTCCTAGAGGGATAATTTCTCTGGATGACCGTTTCTCCTCGTGAGGCACGGAACCCAACGAACGGGGTCTCTCACCTCGGCAACCCCGTCGACTTCTCCATCTCCCCGGTGTGTCCTGCTTGCCCACTGCGGTACGGAGGATAGCAGCCGAACAAGACTGTTATATAAAAAGATTATGAGACTTAGAGACATCTAGTGAGAGACTGGAGAAGTGCCCATTGAGTGAACTTTTATTGTGAAGTGCGTAGAAGGTTCAAATGTAAATGGTCAGTTCAGAAGATATACTCATGAAACCACCAGTGGACGGACTTGAGGGAGGACATCCAAAGATGGATGAAGAGAAGAAAGAAGACATCCCGGAAGTGTTGGAGCCTGAAGCAACCATGGTTCCCACACATTCCGTGAGAATAGCGTACATGAAAGAAGAAGAAAATGAAGAGGCCCCGGAGACGCAGGAAACTAAGGAATTACATGCAAAAGTAGTTGATGAAGAGAAAACAGACGATCAGTCTCATTACTGGAAGGAATGAAACGGCTAGTTGATAAGATGGATCATCAGAGTGAACAGTTGAATGAGAAGATCGATCATCAGGGTAAATGGCTAAGTGAGCAGGTTATTGTTCAGAGTAAGCAGGTGAAAGACTAAGTAACACGACATCTGAGTGAGAAGATAACGCGCCAGTTAGGAAAGTCTCGAGACGCATTGGAGTCGATTATGAACAGCTGGACGGAAGAGTCGAATGCCAGTTGGATGACCAGAGTGATGAGATGCAGAAGTAAGTAAGATGGATGGAAGTTAATCATTCAGATATCAAGTCGCGAGTTGAGGAAGTCAGTAAACGGTGCGAAGAGTCCAGTGCAACCCTTACAACAGACGTGATGAATCTCTCAGTCCAAGTTGAAGAGTGGAAAGAGACTATCGATGCCAACCTGTTGAGAATTCACGAAGATGTGGGCAGACTACAGGTGGAGCAGCTCACTATCCAAGCCAGAGTGACGGAGGTGGAGACGCTTACTACCGGGAATCAGTCCGAGATACAAGCAGTAGCCAAAGAACTTCGGGAAGCGGTTAAAGAGACTAGGGAAAAAAACTAATGCGTTTTTTATGGTCAGTCTAGATGAGATCGAGTATATCCAAAGACGTGTTTCCTCGCAGGAATCTGAACTTATCATTTTAAAAGAAACTCTATTGGATCAGGACAGCGGCTCTATCTATCGTCGCGATTGCAAGGTTACCGAGACAACCATTCACGAGTGAAAGGAAGAAAGTTGTCATCGCCCAAAGAGGAGAGCGGATTCTCCGATCGAAACAGTGCTTCCAGCCAGGAAGGAACGAAACTACCCAGGCATAAAAAATCATGCAGGCAAGGAAGGAGTAACGAAGTCCACCGTAGACGTTACAACACAGATGAAGAGACGTGAAACACTCGTAAGAAGTTGAGGTCCCGGATACGTCTCTCCGAACTGAATTCTTTCACGAACTATCCTTCAACCCCTGGAGATATGACGGCACCGACATTTCTCACGCAGTTTGAAACAGAAGCCGATTTAGTTGGATTGGACTCAGAGAGATTCTTGGAGATCCTGCCGTTTGTCTTAAAGAACCCGGTTCTTTCGTGGTTTCAATCTAACTCACATCGCTTTGACTCGTATCGAACGTTTCGACAGTTGTACCTAAATCATTACCAATCGGACGAGTTCACCTACGCCAAGTTGACGAGATTAAGGACTATACCATTTAACCCCAAAACCGACAGCGGAGTGGAGCAATTTGTAACATCCAGATTCAGTCAAATTCGGGATTTTGATTCATCAAGCAGTGAGGTTCAGATTTGCAATGCGTTGATTCCACTCTTACCTATTACTTTCCAGAGGCAATTGGTGACAGCCAGAAATATTACTTACCCGGACATGCTGGAATCCATACTGAGTTTGGAATTAATTTACGACGCCTGCGAATCCGAAAGACACCCACAAAAGGTAAAAGTGAGGAATATTACCCTAAAGGTTAAAACCGAGGGAAGACGTTGCATGTTAACGAGGTAAATGTTAACGGAAAATATGCCATGACAGAATCGTACAGGAAAGACGCTCCCGGGAATACAACTCGCAAACAACACTGGAAGAAAAATAAAAAGCTCTATAAGAACCGATGGTACCCACCGGTTAATAGGACCGAGCAAATAAAACAGACGTCTAACAATTCGGGGACTGAGGAACCTACAGGAACATATGACGTCACTCAGGGGACCCCGGATCGTACTGACTCGCCTGCGACAAAAAACAGTAGACACACTTTCCTTGCGGGTCGGAAGAAGGGAAGTTGACGATAACGAGACCCTTAAAAATCTTAAGAGTTTACCAATGTATAGCTGCGACCAAGGAAATTGCACGCGGACATCAGCACAAGTATCAGAAGATTCAGACGTGGAAGTGTAAGTGAAAAGGATAAGCTTTACTCACGTCAATGCCAGTAATTGGAAAGGCGAACCCGATCACCCAGACGGGCATGGATAAGATAGCCGTCACGAACCCGAGACTCCGTCGACCGTTGTGACCGTTAAGGTATTAGAAGAAGAAACCTGCGCCCTAATGCACAGTGGGCCTGGAGCATCGTTATGCTCGACGGAAATCCTGGAAGAGGTATTCGCGTTCCTACCCCGTCCCCAACTCGGGCTAAGAAAGAAAATTATCCTGGTTGACTATACGGGAAAACGAAGCTCCAAGGTTGAGGGAGTAGTTTCACTACCCATTCGGATAGGCTGGAAGGAAACGTACTGCACGTTCTTAGTGGTGAACGGACTTGCCCACGATATTCTTACCGGGAGAGACATCATGAAGATGCTGGATGTAAAACTAGACTTCGAAACATCTAAGGCCAGTTTCAGGATCAATGGTTCAACGGTTAATGATCCTATGACGAAAGACCGCTCCGACGTATGCAAGGACCCGGGAGGATCCAATGCAAGAAATGATCTATATCCCCAAGCAAAGGAAGGAGGTAAACATCGCGGGGAAAGCGACATAGGCTCAAACGCGAAAGATAAGGGTCCAGTTACCCTTGGAGATTTTCTCGCCGTGCTTGGTATTCAGGAAGAACAGATACCAACGAACAGTCCTTTGAACGAGCGAAATAGTGGGTCCGATGACCAAAGAAAAGGTTTTGAAATAGTGGAGATCGGCATCCAACATGTCGAAGATGACAAGTGAAACGACGATGCAAATTACCCTCCCTTAGTGAGGAAGAAAGGTAAGAACGCCTCTAAGGAGAGCGAGGTGGGCATAATCAAGACGCAAGTGCTATACTCATGTGTTAAGGTACAAGTCGCGGTACAAGTGTTAAGGCTTCTGACGTGTCGTTGTGTTCTTTTCAACTTTGGATGAAATTCGCCTCTGGTAAATCGGCTTTATGTCTGAGGCCATCTGGGAACCGTTTCCTCGTCGACCATTCGGGCAACCATAAGAAGAAAATCGAAGGAGAAGTCTTACTACCAGTAAACCTAATTCTAGTACTCGAACATTGGATATTTCTCGTCGTTGAGGGTTTAAACCATCCTATATTTTTTGGAAGGGACTGGATCTCACTAAATAAATTACAAACGGACACTGGAAACGCTACATGACCGTAAAATTGTGCAGTGGGACGTTACCTTTTCCCCTAGATAGCTTCAACCTGCCATAATTAACTATTGTGCTATTCGTGTTCCTAATCTTTATATTGTTTTGATCTCATTGTACTCCGTGTGAAGAGACTAACTTCACCACCGTTGTATATATGTATATATTTTACTTCTTCGTGTGCGAGAAGACAGTTTGATTGTGTCTGGAAGGGCATACGTGACGAGTGTGTGTAATCATTTTTCTAGTGTACTTTGTGTGCTTCAAATGTAACTTACCATGGGTTCGGAGCCACGATCGGGTGCCATATATTACAGTGCTGAATATGTGACCCGGTTTGGACGATGTATTTACTGCATGTTCCGCATGTTTACAAAGTAGTCCAATGGAGGGCGCGCGTGAATGCCCATTTCAGAAAATATCCTTTTGTTATTTTTCCTGCATTTTGTTAAGAAAGTTTTATCATTATTATTTAACGGTAAACCTGGAAGGAATAACGTTCTAAATTATTCACTAATAATCAATATTTGTTTTTATAAATAATTTATGTACAAATCCGACGGATACCAAATTTTAATGTAGACATCTCTATATACTAGGTGATAGATACCTGGCCGTCAGAACGAACGTGAAATAGTGGTTTTTGCTTCTCCATAATAAAGTAAGTAACTATATGAACCACGTGATTTTTATTATTGGACATTCTTTCTTCTGCTTCGTATCATTAGGCAAGCGACTGCTTCTTGCTTCTGGTAAGAGGAATAAAACTTGCATCGTCGAGTTGCAGTGCGGGCATTTTCCCCTTGTTTCCCTTTATTTCGTGTAAATTAACTGTAGGTGACCGTTTCTCGCTTAGAGACACGGAACCTACACTCCTGAACTTTACGCAAACTGTGGGCCGCAGGCATCCATATCTCTTCGGAGATCTGCAACCAGTAGCTCATACCACCTTTCCTCAAACTATGGGCTGTGGGCGCCCATATCTCATCGGTGGTCTGGAACCGGTGACTCACTTTCCCTTGAGTGTTTCCCAACCTGCAGGCCGCGGTGACCGATTCTCCACGGAGACTCGGAACCTGTTGTATGCATACCCTGATTCCTTCCTAGAGGGATAATTTCTCTGGATGACCGTTTCTCCTCGTGAGGCACGGAACCCAACGAACGGAGTCTCTCACCTCGGCAACCCCGTCGACTTCTCCATCTCCCCGGTGTATTCTGCTTACCCACTGCGGTGCGGAGGATAGCAGCCGAACAAGACTTATACTGCAAATTGGCACCAGGAGGGCAACATAGTTCAAATTCTTCATATGTCAGTTATCTTGATTTACGGTTTCCTTGGTTCCCCTCATTATCAGACCTAAACCGGCATTTAAGATTAGGGTAGCGACTAGGGTTAGTAGGAACCATGGTAGCATTAATTAATGGATCCGCGTGCCAAGTCAAGAGAAATTTATTCAACTTTGGTAACTTTCTAATAAAATTATTAATACAAACAATCTTAACAGTCATTCTGTCATTAATACAAATAGTCATTCTGGCCGCGTTTATTTCATCGTGGGCACGATTGCGTCTGTATGAGGCTATGAGCACTGTATGAGGCTATGAGCACGTCTCCTGTATTTTGGGATACTGATAGTATTATCTATGTTATACGTCGTGATGATCCGTCGTTACTATCGCTGGGTGACTACATCGGTCAGTTGAAAAATGAACTGCCGCCATGCTGGGAAATGCGTATATTTTCTGGCTCTGGTCCAAAACACTATGTTTTTGAACTAAAGGAGAGAGATACGGGTTACCTTGAACATGTTATTAAAATTCGTGGTATTACCTTCAATCAACGAACACGGAAGGACATAACGTTTGAGGGTATGTATAATTTGGCAAGGGGAAGTTATAAGAGTAAACAAATCTTTACTCCTAATCATATGCTTCGTAAACCGGACTTTCGTGTCGTGTATAAGGCTCAGCCGAAACGAGATGCTGTTGTACAACAACACAAGGGACTTAAATTAAATGTAGGTTACCCGAGTTACCTTGAACATGTTATTAAAATTAGTGGTATTACCTTGAATCAACGACCGAGGTACCTTGAACATGTTATCTAAATTCGTGGTATTACCTTGAATCAGCGAACATGGAAGGACATAACGTTTGAGGGTATGTATAATTTGGCAAGGGGAAGTTATAAGAGTAAACAAATCTTTATTTCTAATCATATACTTTGTAAACCGGACTTTCGTGTCGTGTGTAAGGCTCAGTCGAAACGAGATGCTGTTGTACAACAACACAAGCGACGGAAGTTAAATGTAGATGATGCGTAACAATATATGACTGTTCCATATGGAGATTGTGGTTAAAAGACAAAAAGAAATAAAACGCATGATCGTCGTTCCTGTAGTACATATTTATTATATACACTGTTAATGTAACATCCCACCCTCATCATTGGAACACCAAATTGGGATTGTGCATTACAATGTCTGTACAGGATTTTACATATATAACTTTTAACTTGTACAGTTATACTTATTACCATAGCTTTACAACCAGGTTGGAATACATCCTACAGATTGAACAACTGCCTGTTGCATCATAGTTTATATATTCAATGACAAAAAACGTTGTATCCGGATTGTTAGTCAACGTTCATTTGTACCGCTTTGTTTATATGAACGGCAGGAACAGTCGTTTGACGATTATACTACATAGTTTTGTAGCAACGGTTGTATGACATGATAAAAAACGTATCCGAGAGGATAGACAACATTCGCTTGTAACACTTTATTGATATGAACGACAAAAATTGTCGTGTAACGGTATAGTACATTCCTTTGGAGCAATGCCAAAAACTGTATCCGGATTGTTAGACAACGTTCGTTTGTAGTAATGTTTATTTGGGACGTCAAACTTTGGATCCTGCCTGTTCAGCACCTTATTTTGTGTGTATATGCAACGTCAAACCTTGTATCCTGAGAGGCTACTACATTATAAAGCACTAATTGGTGTATATGAAATGACAACACTTGTCTGTATATGTCTACGTTATTTGTATCACTTTTATGTGTAAATACTATATTTTGTACAATTTAACTGTGTTTATAGCATGTCTTGTACCTATTTATATTCCTGTGTAGAGTTCCATGTTACTTGCACAATAGACAACTTCCTTAATTACAATCTTTGCGTTTTTATTCTAATCCTGTTCAAAGGCTAAGAGTGTAATTCCATGTACAAAGTCCTTACTCCATAGCACATCGTATATTGCTTGTAGACTGTCGTAATTGGCTATCGTCTTTGTATGTGTGCATATAAAGCTTGCTACTGGGATGTCTTGATCTGAATGCATTTCTACAATTATGTTGTACAGGGTATCATATGTATCCAAAAAAGCTAAACTTCAAAACTTCTTCTTTTAGATCATTCATTGAACGGTTGCTACAATAACGACCATCACATCCTAGGGGGATGCCTGCTTAGCACTGAATGCATGTCATAGAAAATGTCGGTCTCCATGGAGCTATAGCTTTCAGAATACAATTCTCACTCACGTCTAACCCTGAACAGTCACAAACTGCCATCGTACACGGCACTGGTTTCAAATCCAGTCGACTGACATGCTTTATAGAAATTGCCAGCCAATCACAGTGGTCTGTTTCAATTCGATCGTGTAAAATAGCTATCCAATAAAAACAGGTTCCAGGTTATTTGAACAACTCGGAGAGCAAATAGATTGCGTATTAATTCCGTTTGTTTGTGATCCTATCACTTTGCATTCATATAGGGCGTTCGTTACCGTTGGTAATGCTGTAAAGTCAGCGAACTGTGTTATTTACCAGAATGAGGTGACATACTTATTACCCGAAACTATGGTCGCAACCCTTTCGTTAATGTGTTGGATAGTGCAACTGAAACTGCTAGTCTTTACTGATCACTGCAAAAGGTCGATCATAGGGATGTCATTTTCACTCTCAATGCTTGTCCAGTTCCTAATCTATATTCTACCTATGCTGTATTGCTTCGGTGAAGGTAGGTTAGTATCTGTGCCTGTTATTTGTAAATCAATGCCCTACCAATCGAAAACCCAGGTACAAATACCAACCTGCACGTCGATTCAGCTATTGACTGCCATTATGTCTAATTAGCATGTTACAGTGCTCCTTCTATAACACCAGTGTTGGTCTGTACATTATGTTCCATCTGGGTGCTACTCGGTGTACAGAATCCCACTCCTGGTTCCCTAATGCATTTGACATATGTTCCTTATTTGCAAGCAGTGTATATTTAGTGTACAGTCTCTGTTTCTTTGTATACATAATGGCCTACTTGAGTACCTATGGGTGTATTTCCACCATTGCTTCATATTCTATATGTGAATGACACCATGACCTGACATTACCGTGTTCCATCTGTACTCCAGACTGAATTTCACAAAGGAAGTGCAATCTGAGAAGGATGGTTGTTCTGTATTAAGTAACTGGCAGTATATTTAAAGAGACAGTTTAAACCCAACCCTACTGTGTATGACTTTCTTATGTGTGTCATATATTATGACTGACCAGTAACTCTCTTGGTCAAGACAGTCCATCCAAAGCTTTAATAATGGGACTGAGTAGTATTGTTGTCTTGTTACGGTTGCATCATATTGTGACCCATCTTAGGGTTTGATACGCTAGCGTTGGCCTCTTGTTATTCTTCATCTTCTTCAAGCGTTTTATTATTATTATTATCCTTACTTTAATTATTATTATTATTATCTTAATTGATATTTGGAATTCCCAGAGCAGGGAGGCGAATCAAGTGATTTATTAAACCGCATTCCCTATACGACACAGGTTATTTCCCAGTTCTGTGGTGTACGGTAATTCCTTTCGTACGATATTGGGTACAGATAAAATGCAGCAATGGCGGTACAAAAGGATGCAAACCAAGATGTCAATACTATTCGCTCTATTTCCATATGTACAACGTTCAATCGCCATGTTGGATTTTTATCCTGGGAGTTAGACATCCCTCAATATGTTAAAAAAAATATTTATACTTCTCTCTACATCTTTTGAATTTTCGAAATCGGTTAATAACACAGATATACCAAATTCAAACTTTCGGGAAGTTTTCCCGGGTTTATTTTTGAGTTTTGTAATTTTTGTATCGAGTCAAAAAGGTCATGGGATTTTCTGTAGATTACGATAGTACTGTTTATTTTGTGGTTCTCTGCGAAAATACCTTTGACTTGTTGCCAACACCGTCTACTTTAGCGCTAATTCGCCATATTCTTTATTTACACAGTTAGCGCATTGAAACTTAGGAAAATGAAATTGACCACTTTAAATTTTATTAGAGTTTATATGACATTATAGAGCAGGTCGGTTGGCAACACTGCGCCGTTGTACGTGGCTTTTCGGTGTTCTGTACAGAGTTAAATATTTACTATCAAATGTGTGTGTATGTTCTTAGATAGACACATGCATTTCCTACAAGTCTTTAAAGCGAACGCCATGTTACTCTATCGGCGCATATTCGAACTACCACATGTGCCAAGGTCAGGGCAGCCGAACAAGCCTCAAGAAAGAACGACCTGGTTCGTCTCGCGAAAAGCAAAGACTTTAAAGCGATCGCCACGCTACTCTGTCGACGCGTATTAGAACTACCACATGTGCCAGAATCGAAGCAGCCGAAAAAGAGTGAACAGCCTTCTCCCAGAACACAGGCTTCCGCCTCGCCCTCACTCTATCCACTGATCTCAATCATGTTAGATTTTTTAACATTTATTTCTTTTTTCGATTTCGTTCTGTCGGCGACTTCTATCAGCCGTTTCGATGATTGATCGTTGCTATTTCGCATCTAACGTACCATGCCATGTATAACTTTTTTCCTACCGCTCTTTGTTACAGCCACAAATTCGTTGTCAGCTCTTGAATATTCATGCTTCTTGTTATCTCGGAACACATTTCACGCAACGCTAATCCTTTCACATCCCATTTGGATCGGATTTTCATATATATTTAAATGCTTTATTCAATTCGGTGAGCTTTGCTCTCAAGAACAGTTCCTTCTAGTCCTCCGCCTCCCCACCTTATCTTTCTTCCTATCGTGGAAACCTCGATCTCCACCTTATCCCCTTCCTCCCATCTTCAGTTCTACAAAACGATACATTGTGTTAAAGCACTTCCTCCTCATCATACCTGTTTATCTTCTTCTGGTATTCTTATGGCGACGTGACATAAGGTAAACTTCTTCACTTATTCAACGTCTCAACTCTTTGTGTTACACGTCTGACGTTCTGATGCAATTAGATTGAAACTCACGCATGATTGCGTTTCTTTGTGTTACGATTACTTCATATGCTAACTCGAGTACCTACACACACATTGTTAAAATGTGTGTGCATGTATTTCTTCATATCAATGCAAAGTTTCCGTAGCTGCTACTACTATTATTATTATTGTGTGTAGTATTATGCTTTCAGCACCATACAAAAGATAGGCAAATGAAAAATAAAACTAAAGGACAAAAAGGTTTTCCCATGTAACACCCGCACCTCTACTGAACCAGTCGTTCTCTAAAGTAGACTAACATTCCTAGAAATGGAAATTGGAGAGGCCTCTTACCAGTTCCTTCAATATAAATGGCTCAGCATCCCTCGAGCAAAAAAGAAACAACAGACGGAGGAGTCGTATAGTATATACTCAAGAAATAACCAGAGACGACACGAGGCTAAAAAGCTATGGAAAAAGATTGGTCTGTCTTTGTTCTTTTCCTTGCAATGAAAGACCTAATAAACTGCACAAGAATGTTTAAGTCAGTAGCACAGGCACAATACAACATGGACTATGAACACAGCGATAACATAATCACATGACACTATATTTATTCTCTTTCCTCAAATCAGTTTCGGTAAATACAAGAAACAAAGTATTTGACAATGTGAATTCGAATATGGCCTCTAGTTACATATTGCGCGTACAGCCAATCGAATATAGCAGGTTGATACCAAAACACAAAGTGTAATGACAATAAACAGAACTTATACACAACAAGGCATGGAATACCGCAATTGTCAGTCTACCATCAATACCAAATGCTGTAATAGACATGCAATAGGTGTGCCAATTGGAAAATAGTAACATAAAACTAATTACATTACGATAATATCAATACCCGCAAACGGTAGCCAGTAATAACAGTATAGACCTATGTATATCATACATCTTTCAATAGTAAGTATATGTACTGTAAAGAAATAAATATATCAGCATTTAGGTTGTATCATGCCCCGACATGGTTTTCTGTAATAGTTGTAAGTCCTACGGACATCCATTAATTATTACAGCCAGCAAATAGTGCTGATCTATGCATACATATATCACAAAAATACTGTTCCACACCTGAAACATCGTAGATTTCCTTTCTCTGAAAATACAGTATTGTCAACACATTTTAATACTGTTTGTATTAATAATTTTATTAAAAAGTAAAAAAAGTTGAATCAATTTATCATGACCTGGCACGTGGATGCATTAATTAATGGTACCATGTTTCCTACTAGGGTTACCACCTTTTGATGAAAAAATTACGGGATGCTCCGCAAAAAAATGCGGGATTATAGAAAAAACGGGACAAATATAAAATAACTAAAACTGAAAGTAACTTGTTAGGCACTGTACTAATATATGACTACCTGCATATAAAATGTCTTGATTGTGAATGCTCACACTCGAAAAGCACTGGCGGGCGGAAAATGGATATTTGATTTAAAAAAAACAACTATAGTCGGTATTAGTATCTGTTATCAACTTGAGCCGAACTATCAAATTTAAATGGCGGACTCTGTTCCGAAGCCTTTTTTACCGGATCTTCACGGTTTGATACGACGTCAAGAGTAAAAGTAAAGAAAAATAATTATATTTAAAACATGGAATTCAACAAAAACTGATAAGTACAGCACAAATATTTCAGAGAACAATGTACGACCTATCGCGTAGACTGTTTATTGTTATTATTCCGTACAGTTATAAAGAGTAACCAATAACCGTACTGTATTACACGACTAACTAAGGACCAGAAACACATTTTTATTGCAATATTTCCATCAACCTGGACCACAGGAAAAAAATACTTGGGCAACTGAACTACAGCAAACAGAAGGCAGGAGGCGTCGTCATGTTGGAGCCTTTGGGATGTGAACAGAGTCTGCACGTTAGGCTGCATAGTAAGCAGTTGGACAAGAGTCCATTACGGTTTGTTTGTTAAAATTATTGATATGTTGAAAATATGTATATGAATTTACTTCTCACAATATGGGACAACCATTCATAATACGGGACGCGTCATTTTTATTTAAAATACGGGACATCCCGTATTATACGAGACAGATGGCAACACTAGTAGTCGCTACTTTTACTCCTCTTTCTCCTATGGACAATATAGCATGTTAGTAATGTAGCAATGACAATCAATATTCCTTTACGTTGTTGCTGGAATTTCTCATAATTAGTGTATATTTTTATTTTTTTAAATTAGTGATTACAAATTTAAATTCTTAATAAACTTAATCCAAATTACAATTAAATTGAAAATTACGATACATATTATAAGTCAATTATCTAAAACTTTGTGGCGCAACAGCCCCTGAAGGGCCTTGGCCTGTCAGACGCCTATATTACCACAGAAAACCATGCTACTCTGTGGTATTACGTTCAAGTAGAAGGTGTAATGAATTTTTCATTACACGGAATTATATTTTGTAAAGTGAGGTGAATATGTACAATTTCTGTATATTATGTGTTAGGTAAGATTGGCCAATCTATGTAATTAAGCGCTTATAGTGTTAGGTAAATATGCAATTTAAATTTCGTTTAGCGAAATTATTATTATTATTATTATTACTATTTTTTAAGAGAATGTAAATAATTTTTGTATTTAATCTTTCTTCTTTATTTTAGGAAACAACGTATAGTTTGTTGGTGTATTTAAAGTGTGTATTTCGTACTCGTGTATATTTACTTTGTTTAATTTCTCTGTGTTTCTTTCTTAGTTCTTCCAAGTATCTTTTAAAATAAAAAAAAGGATTTTTTGTGCAAGGAAATGTTAGAAGTTACGTGACTCTGAAAGTCCGTTTGGCCCCAAGCTATCACACATGGTCAGCTCTTGTTTTCGCTTCCCCCCTCCTTCTGAGAGAAGGAATTCGTTAACGGACGCGGGGTTTTTCGCGCCCGACTGGTCAGTCGCGAAGGACGGATCAAGATGGTCAGCTCGAAAGGAAGTGCTACGCAATCTATAATAGGAATACAATAGCGGCCATCGGCTGGAAACAGGCTTTATTGTTTTATAATGGGCTCGAATGGAGTGTATATTTTTTGGTTTTTATAAATGCCGTAATTGTGGCTGAAAGGATAAGCTGATGAATTGGTCGCCAGGTAGGAAATATGTTGTGGTATTTTTATGGAAACCCCAACTGAATATTTTTGTCTCAAGGAAGAGAGAGAGAGAGAGAGTGGGAAGGATAAATTAAACAGAAGCTCGTAAAAATTGAGCTGGAATAACCTCAGTCCATTGATTTTAAATACTGGCCGAGCGAGTGTCTTATGAAATATTATTTTTCTATGCACTTATTAAGATTTTTGCTAATTAATTTGCTGGAGGCCAGAGTACAAGATCTGACAAAAGAAAGTGTTTTATTTGTGACTGTTGGTAGAAACATTTTTGTGTAGTATTAACTTTCTTATGATGTTCTCTTTGTTACTCCTTGTAGATGTTATTATCATAATCTTCCTATCTTTTTTGTTTTTCCTTCTCAGTAAAAAATAGAATTTCGGGAGTAGAGTAAGCGAGCGAATCTATTCAGGGTGAATAGAAGGGGCTCAGTAGAATTGAAACGACTGAATGGGTGGAGTAAGTCGGAATCAATTACTTCTGATAGAATTTCTATGCCTATCCCTTTTATTTTTTCTCCTATGGGAGTAGATTAATTGCATAACCAATTTCTCTTTTCTTTTTAAGTACTAAATTTCTAGTAGCTAGTTATCACTGCACTAACCTATTAACTGGCTCATGGGAAAAAAGGGAAATTTTTTGGTTCTATGCATGAGGGAATTTTTGGTGGATCAAAAAAGGGATTAGAGCATGTTGGTGGAATCTTGGGAATTTCAATTGGCTAATTGAAGGGATTCCGAAGTAGTAAATGGTGGTATATGGATGCATGGGGCTACTTTCAAATTGATGGTATTTAGAGTAAACTGGTGGATGGAATTGGGAGGGTCAATTGGGTATAATTGACTCTGATTCCATTAGTAATATTTTCCGAGGGAAACTAATTGGGAATCTTTTTTCTTTTCATTTTTATGGACGATATTGGTAAAAAAGATATTCTGAATTTGGATGATATAATACCTAATTAGTGAAACAAACGATTAAAGAGTAAAGTGCTTTATTCGCCTGATTATATAATATCTCAGTATTACTCATAAATACGAATGTGTGACAAGAAAGGTCGAGACATGTTGACATGAAATTATTTAAAATACCCACTGATTAAGTCTCTAAATTGAGTATCAGAGTGATAGAGCTTATGACATTTCTATGCACAGTATCATTGCTAAAATCGTAAATTTGTGTTTAATTTGATTTTACAAGAGTTCTCCTAAGACCTTGTGTTATTCGTAGTTCGCTGCGAAAAAATATATTGATTTAATCTTTTGTATGGTGATATGGCCGTTAGTCTAAATTATCGAAACGTGTTGAAAATTTGAGAGAGAAAGGAAGGCCTGGAATAAGTTATCTACATGCTAACAATTTTAGGTTTACTTTTGTTTAGCAAATTGCCATTAGTCGAGTAGAGGAAACCTTTCAATGCTCTAGTTAAATGATCTTATAAAATATTCGTACTAGAGAGACCTTTTCGATGTGAATACTTGCACGATCATAAAGTACTTATTAGTCAATGGTTCACGAGAGACCTTTTAGATGTAAATCGGAAGGTCAACAAGTAAAGACATCATATCGATAGAGAGACCATTTAGCTGCAAACTGTTTCGTAACTACTGCTCACAGGTATATTACAGTACAGCGAGAGACCTTTTAGTTGCGGAACAAGGTTATTAATTCAGCATACTATAACGATTCAGATTGTTGCTTGCGTATTATATACCAGTAGGGAAAAAACCTTTTGCATGCGAAACAAACAAAAGGGCCAAACAGATAGGTTATTATTCTCTTGTACCAAATTTATTGACACATAAGAGAGCTGTGTTTATTACTAAACCGGATAGGTATTAGCAAGACGATATATCAGTAGTAGTGACATTCCTCTTATACCTTATCACGTAATTATTTTTCATTAATTACATGAGGTGACACTGCTTATAAAAAGAATTCACAGCTCCCAATAAACAACAACACCACACCATTACAAAAAAGTGGCGCCCGAACATTAAACAATTGCTTTATTAGGAATAAAGCCACAAAGAGATTTTAGCAAGATAATTGTTCATGAGATTACGATCATTCTTTAGAACTAGAACCATGGATCAATACATAGAAAAACAAGCTATTCTAGAGGCTCTAGATATGGACACCGAGTCTAACTACTCTCAGCAGGAAATCATTACAATGATAAGTGATTTGAATTCTCGTAGGAGCCGAGTAGGTTCAGAGGATCAAGAAACACAGACTACTCCACCACAAACCCACCCAGAAAGTGCACAACCCAGTAGCACACTGAAATTTCTAGAAGAAATAAAGCCAGTTCTCCCAGTTTTTGATGGAGACAATAAAAAGACAGATATATTTCAATTCTTAGATGACTTGCAAGAATTGAAAGCTGATAAGAACCTAACAGACCAACAAATGCTAGATCTGGTAATCCCCAGGGTGTTAACAAAAGATGCCAGAGTTTGGTTTCTTTTCAAAAAACCATTTGCGAGCTATTCTGTTTTTCGTTCAGAGCTACTGCAAGAGTGGTACAGTTTCAATTACCACTTAGAATTGCAACGCACTTTAGAAAATACCTACCAACAACCCACGGAGAGTTTTGCTTCTTTCATAAGAAAGATTCATCGAATGTTTTCGAGATTGGATAAAGTTCCTGACGAGACTTATCAGGTTCAATTTATAATAGATCACAGTCACCCACAATTTAGAAATCACTTTGTGGAAAATACTATTACGTGTGTGAAAGAATTGGAGCAAAAAGCTCTCAAACTTCAATCGTTTTTGTTGCAAAACTTGTTCTATGCTCCTGCAGCTGAAAAGAGTGAGCTCAAGTGTAATCCGTTGGCTTTTGTTCAACATGAAAAGGCAGGAAATAGTGCTGCAGAATTAATGCCTCAAGCGTTTGACTCAGCATATTTCTCTAGAGTAGAAAACAATGGATTGAAGTATAATACTGATAAGAACAGCCATAGAGATCAGGGTAAACAAAAAATAAAATGCAAATTTTGCTCTCGTGTTGGACACAAAATCGAGGATTGTTGGCAAAAGAAAAGAAGAGATAAATACGAAGTTTCGTCCATGGAAACTAGGAAACAGTCACAGAGTAGACAGAAGAATAGCGAAAGGTTAGGAAACCGACAACCTTTGATCAATGCAAGAATATATGGTCTGAATAGGCAAATATGCTGCGACTCCGGGAGCAATATCTCTCTCGTAAATTGGTCCACTGCCCAGATAATGATGCGTAGAGGTGCAAAGATGACGAGAAGTCATGAAGAAATATCGTTAGCGGAAGGAAATACTAAGTCTATAGGTTATATGTATAGGAACATTTATTTTCATGGAAAATGTGTTAGACTTAAGCTCTATATTTTGAAAAATCTTAGCCATGAGATAGTTGGAGGCCGTGATTTGTTAGAAAAGGCTAGGATGGTACTATACATAGCTACCAATTCATGGGGATTTCAAGGTAATGAAGACAAGCATCCTTTTGATTTCGAGTTTATTCCTTACAAGGAAAGGAAAGAAGAAAAAAGAAGACACAGAGATGACGATCAAACTTCCCGTAAATTCTCGCCACAGCCATACAGTAAGTTGCCTAAGGAAAGGTTACAAGAAATTCTTCGTAATATTTCAGATTATTCTGTTGTAGAAAAAGAAGAGCCAAGTTCGGAAAAAAATACCGGAGAAAAAGTTTCGTCTTCTGGAAGTTCCAATAAGGGAATTGAAGATAACGCTAGGTTGAGTAAAAATAATGGATCGACATCTGGAAAGGAGAGAAAAGTTGATTCTGTTCCAAGAAATGAAAGGAAGATAATTAGGTTCGATGAGGAATCTTTGACAGAAGATATTTGTTTAAATGTAGCGCAGTCAAAAAACGGCCAGCGAAGAAGAAAGAGGTCAAAGCCAAGGTATCGAAGAAAAAATCAAGTAAACGAATCAAAGAGAAGTCCAAACTTCCGTTAGTTTCGTGTACTTTATTTGGAGTGAAGTCTATAGCTTTGTTAGACACAGGCAGCTCTTCATGTGTATGTTCTTCTGAACTAGGTAGCAAATGGATTCAAAATGGTGCAATTATGCGAAAGACTTCTGTGTTGATAAGATTAGCAGATGGAAGTATTCAAGCTTCTGGAGAGATATATGCGATTGTAAATATGTATGATTTGAAAATTAAGCAACGCTTTATTGTAGT
>JAGDQP010018644.1:0-16688 GCA_022664845.1 Lepisma saccharinum
AAACGACATATGGGTTACAATCATTGATATGGTAACTGTCTGTGATCGTTGTTACGTACCACTGATATTATCACGGTCTTCATTTTTAATCTGGACGTTCTAAACACCTGATCTTTGCCAACGTTGCAACGTGGAGCAGAAATCGTAACCAACAATATACACTGCTTCACTCTGTACATTCTTCCACTTTTGTGAATGAATCTCTTGATACAGTCAGAGTCCCTGGCAAATGCTAGATATAGTTCTAAGTTAAAAATAGTGCTTAATAGTTTTAAATCTGCCACTGTCTGGGAGGTTCAACAGTAATCGAGTTATGATTGTTATTTTTATCTGCAGAACCATCACTGAACAAAATAAGATTTATATTGTAGGAGGTAATTCCATGTTAGAATAATCTAACAGAAAAAACATAACTCACCTAATTTTAGTTTTCTTGCCCTTCTTCGCGAAGTGTGATCGCAGCCAACTTCTTCTTTCGTGCGTTTAGTGTTAAAAGTGGACTTGGACTTAAAAGCAGATCTCTTTCAATTTTGTGTTTTACAGGTGCCTGGATGCTGGATTCTTATGTCGTAAAGTTCACTGGTGGAGCAAGACCAAGATGGCGCCCGGGTGGTTATACCAGTTTCACATTTCCCTATATAACTTTAGAATGACTGGAAATATGAAATTATGACATCTGATCAAAATTATTCAGTATAAACAAAGTTGAAAAACGATAGCTCGTTTGATTTTGTACGTCAAACCGCTCATAAATTATCGAGATGAATGTGATGACTGTAAAAGCATGTTCGTTTATGCACACCATGCCTTGTAAACAACGTTGAATAGCATCTAATCGTTGAGGGCTTATCATGGTTTACTTAATTTGTGACGAGTACATGTACTAGTTTGCCAGTATATAGTTCTATATTGTGCAATCGGACATACATTTATATATTCTAGTGTATAAACTGGTGTAATGCGCGTGGTACAGTATATCAGATTAATAAGGATGCACTCCAACAAATGAATTAACCGGATAAAATCACACACTGTTATATTATTTAAATCACACACACAGAAGGCATATTGCTTGTATTGTTGTAGTCATTTGCCAGTGGGGTCTGTAGCTTTTACTTGATAAATACTGCAAGCTATGCAATTGTTCGTTCCATAGGTGGTAACTTCACGAGAAACAAGTTCGAAAAGGGTTCTTAAGATTTTGAAATTCACCCGTTGATAGGACGATATGTTTGAAGCATTACACCTAGATGTAGAACTTCACGACACTGGCAGCATCGCGATTGCAACAAAAGAAGTCATCACATTCTTAGTTAACGAATTTAATAAATCTTAAAGCTGTTAAATATCATCACGATTTGTGAAAGTGTAAAAATTATTGATGAAACTCACTAATTCAGTATATTTCAGTCACACAAAAATACTTGTTTCTTTTTGATTTTATACGCCATATCTTCATTGTATTGAATAAACAATGTTGTCGAACTAATAATTCATACAGTTTATTTATATGAACCAAGTACGATATTAATGACAAAACTGACATTGCTTGGTCAAACTCAAAACAACTGAGTAAAACATATTTTCAACTTTGGACTTCACAAAATTTTCGGTCGTCGCTTTTCACTCTTCAAATAATGCATAATGGGAACTGTAACATTGCAAGTTTTGTTTTGTAGTTCGATTCACTTTGCAACATTTTCTTGAGAATTAAATGTTTTAGCAGACCATCCAGTTTCATCCTACTCTCCCTTATATATTCCATATTTAATATTTTGAATTTTTGTTTTCTCATTTAAAGTTTATTATGGTTCGCTGTAGCTCAGGTGGCAGTATTATTAATCCCTAATTTGGACATTCTTAGCTCCCTTGAAACTCAAATATTAAAGATGAAATTTCTTTCGTGCTTTCCTCTGACATAAATGTAAAACTTGTGAACAAATTAGATGTTTGTATTTTGTCCCACCAGAGATATTGGGACTCTAACATGCATAACATAGGAGTTTTTGGATATTGACAAATTCATAAAATATTATGGAAGCATATATCAGTCTTCATATTCTGTATAGCGTCAATATACTTTGATAATAGTGTAAGAAAAACAACTTTGACATTCAATTTCTTCCGTGTTATAAAGAATTCTGCAAACCGGATTCTTTTCTATTTCGACAATCACTTTTGGATACCATTTTGACCAGTTCTTTACATTTTAGGTTTTTTATTTAGAGGACTAAAATTATTAATCAGAAATTAAAGAGAAAAATATGTTTGTTTGAATGTCGTATGATAAACCAGTCGGCAGATATTCAGTTTTTCGTATACGTCTGCAAACACAAATTTCGGTATACGCCGCAACACAAACATAAAAACCGAGAGTGTACATGGCTCTTGTTATAATAAGTTAAAAACTAAATTCAAAGACTGTAAAAGAGCCTTCATATCATATAAAATAATACACCTTAAAACTTAACAGCTACCAAACATTATCATCTCAAAGATTGCGATGTCTGTATCTCACATATAGATGAAAACGCTATGTAGACATCAGCATTATCTCCAGGGACTGACGCCATATCACTGGGGGATGTTATTACGTTGGGTGACTTGATCATAGTGAGGCCATTTTAAAAGAACGCTACGAAAAGCTAAAATCTCATTACATGCGTTACATTGGGATGGATCCATGGAATATCCACACGTTAAGCGACTGTGTCCGACCCGAAGACGACATAACAGTACTTCCTCATCCTCTGGCTAGACAAGAAGACTTCCATGGCGCAACAGTAGCCTTAACTTCTTTCAATTTATTGACAGCAACATCATCTCGCCGCCTTTACCATTTATTCCTCGTTATGATGCGATGATAGATCAGCATGTCCTGGAAAGGAATATGCTGGATGCCAATGTCATCTCTCATGAGCATCATGGTCTGCCAATTCATTGCAATGAATACCAACGTGACTCTGTATCCATGAAAATACTACCTCACCCCCACTAAACAGAATTACTTCCTATAAGACCAGATGTTTAGGATACATGTTCTCTAAACTCTGCAGGACACGAAGTGAATCTGCAGATACAAGAATGTGCTAAAGGTGATTTACATGACTAAAATCCAAAGCCTGTATGAGTGCATATAACTCGGCAGTAAAGATACTGGATTTGGTATCTAGACGAAATCTGTGGGCAAAACAGATAACAAACGCAGAACAGACTGCTGATTTTTATCCATCAGGAAAAATACGACTAGAATTGGAATACTGAGTTTGCAACTCTCAAAACAGCTGCTGGAATTCTACCATACATGTCTGTTATTTCTTTCAAGTTGATAAAGAAGCATCAAGAAGTGGACGAGCAACTGTCCATGGAGGACGAAGACTAAAATGCATAGGCTGATAGTTAAACGGTCTGCATGCAAGGTATTGAATATTTCAGACACTCTAATTTTGAGTGGATGGATTCCAAACTTGCAGCGTTCATACAGATCTTGATGTACCTTGTTTACTACTAAAGGATGTGATTGAGTATGTAAAATTAACTTTAGAGTAGTAACTGAACATGGTGCATCCGGTGAATGTCAAGGGAAGCCTCCGCACCATCGACACAAAGACTGGTAATTGGACTTGTGCGATATGGGCCACTAAAGAGACTATCATAGTATGCAGCACATTATCCAGCACACGCAAAACTGAAATTTGTGCAGAAGAATATGCCAGACAGCTGTAGTTCAGTTTTGATAAAATAGCGCGCGATAGAAACTCAATAAAGCTGTACGATTAACTACGTCTTACCTCAAGTGGAACAGCTTAAAACACGTAACAAGTTCGGCTCGCAAACAGGAAATCTTAAGTTGGCAAATGTGGCATTGCCAATTTAATTTCTTGTAAAAAATTAAACCAATATAGCGTGTCTCATTGATGAACTGAATCTGTCAGTCACCTGAGTCTAGATTACAAAAACACTGTTCTCTGTGTTAAAAAGTGTGTATTATACTTTCTAAACTATTTCTAATTTTTAAACTTAGATGTAACTGTGTATTTGTATGTTTCATTCTACAGTATCTTAATGGGAAAAAAGAAAGTAAAGGCCATCCAGGGTTTGGAAGCGAGGACAGCTTCTTGTCAACGACATGATTCGCCGCCTGCCTCACCACGTCGTCCTGCGCGGCCAGATACTCCTCCAGTTTGTCAACAGCCACATGATATAGCTCCTCCAATGCCCACTAACCTTGTTCCGGCTACTTTAACACCTACTGCCTCACATACCCCAGTTCAAGTATTCAGTCCCCCCCCTCCTCAATATCTTCGCTATTCAACAAGAACAGCCAACGTGTCGGCTGCATCTGCAACGAGACCCCTGGTAACACAGGTCAGTTTGTGCTTTATAAGTAGAAAATTGTATTGTATAAAAATATAATAAATGTAGCAGATAGAAATTCCACGATGCACACTGAAAGGAAAGTAACCTTGAATATCCAGGCTACACAAGTTTGTCGACTCTGTTATGAGTTTCTCGGTTAGCCCTATGTGCCGAAAAATTCATAATCGTAACATTTCATTCAAGTTTTGAAAGCAAATAAAACAAGAATCAATGCTCTAACAGCAAGTTCCGACAACTATAATTCAATCGCGTGGAAATCTGGTTTGACTCCACTCTTATAAGCTTTCGCACATTTACTAACCGCCACAGATCAGCATCTGCCAGTAATTGCTCACTTGAAAATGAAGCTTTGAATCTTGGGAGTTATCAAGGATGGCAGGAAGATTGGCTTTATATGTCATTTTCAATTGAACATACTTGTGGACCAGCATACTTCTTAAAATTTGAGCTAGGATGTACAGAAAAATGCATGTTCTCTAGTATTAGAGATAACATAAAACTAATTTATGTTCTTTATGCTGTCCTTTGTAGATAATATTATTTTTGTCATATGTTTCAATACAAACTCAAGTACTGTTATATTAGGAATACGTGAGTATTTAGCTTTGTCTTGCCCCTAACCTGACTCATTGCATCTGCACAACAACCCGGTGTGTCGGAAGTCTGATAATAAGCCATTTGATGAATATATAATAGGGAAACATAAAGATCTAAGTGTCTTTGACCGTGAATAAATAGTAAGAGCTCAGAAAACCTGGAATCAGCTAATGCTTCCTCTCGAACATTCACGTTGAACTGTGCTACGAGTCTACCAAGAGTGGGAAACAGTTGCTTAACAAACGTAAGGTAACAAATGGGTCACGGATTGGCCATCATCAGATGATGGAAAATCGTAAAGAACAGCGAATAACGGATAATGACTTGGCAACGGATGGTCATACTTGTGCAAATGACTGTCCAATACAACAAAATCATGCTACTCACGCCACCGTGGTATAAGTAAGTACAGTGACAGAAAATTTAAAGTAGTAGATAATGTCCGATAAGTCACGAATTCTGCTTTGTCGCGGAGTTGGGGTGTTCGTGGCATCAAGGGTGGATTTCAGTTTAATTTTTTGGCTTGGCAAACTGCTTGGAGGGAGTATGAAATGGGCAGTATACCGGACCACAACAGGATTTTGCTTTGACTACCCAGGAGTGTGGAAACGTTTGGCCTCGCGTGGCCATGTCCGAAATCCACTTTTGCGTGGCATAAACAATTTTTAGCTTTTTATCCTGGAGAAGGTGGAAGCTGTGTTGTGGTGGTTTCAAGAGCAGTTTCATGATACTGTCTTGTTTTTCATTATTAGCAAACAATCTCTCGACAGCATCAATATCGCTTAATCCAGGATATCTACCCATATTACAATGTAGTGGGTGAGCAATACAATGCGCCATGCTATTTTTCACTTGTAACCTTTGTGATTAGAAAATTATGACTAAGTTCTCATGCTATCCTGGTCTCGTAATTCACTTGATTTCATTCCAATTTAGCATACTTGAAATATTCTGAAAGTGACTAAGCCAGCAGTAGACCTATCACCACATATTGGTGGATCTTCTGCAAAACAGAAATGTACTCGTAGCTATATACGAAAGACATCTGTAGAGTCTGTTTAAATATGTTTGCCGGTAGTTGTGCGTAAGAGAGGTAGACGGTCCTATCCCGCGTTAAGTGGTGTTCCTAATGCAATGATTCCAGTGCAATATTCCTAATCCTATGTTCAGTTTATAATGTATATTTGTGTTTTTATAATAAATTAGGATATTATTGTGAGAATTTGAAGTGAAGTGATTCTACAATATGTAAGGCTGCACGCCATTCATTTTACAGAAAGTTTATCTCTGCGCTCCAAAGTTTAGTTATCATCACTAAAGGAAATTCCAGTTTCAGCGCACTTTTGCTTTCAGAGTAAATTGGAAATTTACTTGAAAGTTGCAAACAAATTTCAAATTGTATTATCATCTTACTCAAACATGCTTTAATGTGCACTCATTAATTTTTGTGGTTTAAAATGCCTAAATTATAGTTATTCAATTATAGATTGAATGTTTTAGTTAGAAAGCGATTCCGTACTTCAATGAGAACCTGAGCATATATATTTTTTAAACTTTTTGAACGTTCAAACATGTAGTGCACAAAATTTTTTTTCGGGAAAAAAAGAAACGTGTCAGCTTTTTGCCTGTTTAGTTTCAGAGATTTTTAACTCTTAGTAGCTGCATCAGAGTGCAACATCGTATCTACTGATTCACTACATGAGAAATAACTAATTCATTATCTTTTTCTTTTCTAGAGAGTTCCCAGATTTGCATGTCAAGTTTGTAGAAGAGAAGCATCATTTACATGTGAATTTTGCAGGAAGGTTGTATATTGCAGTGTGCCATGCCAAGTAAGTATCCTATCAGTAGTGATTCGTGCTTTTTTTTTAAACATAAGACCAATAAATTATTTTTGTTTTGTTTGTTTAACTGAAAGCATGCAGTCATTCTTTGCTTTCCATTCGTTGCTGAGTGATGGTTATTCATATATTTCTTATTTCCTTCTGTCAAAGACTACACAAGTATAGAGCAAGGACTCTAGTTCCTTAGGAGAGCTAGTCGTCTGTATTTTTTCCGCGCGTGGGTAGATCATAGATGAGTAAGTTCTATGTTTTTCAGAGTTAATCAGACTTTAGGTTTGCCATTCACGTACATTACTAAATTGTCTGTAGGCACGCAATCTTCACTTTTTATTTATTATAATGAAATAGATTTGAATCTTTGACATGGAAAGGGGCAAAAATTTACTAATTTGAAATTTTGCATGGAAAAGGTAGTATATATCACTATTAATACCATGGAAAGGGTTATAAGTTCATGGTGTGTACAAGATAGTTGGTGAAGAAGTCGCTAGGTGGCTAGGTTTTATAGTCCATCAGACCTCTGCAGAGTTATTTTCTTCTCCTGAAAACTTTGATCTTGGTCATTTACGACTTTACCCATGTCAACACCTCAATTATTAAAAGAGATATTTTCTCTCGATGAATATAAAAAATTAAGTTCCTCGTCATAAGGTATTATGAATGGTCGCATCTCTGGATTTTGACCAGCTGCCAACCATCTTGATTGAGGTTTTCCCAGGGGTTTTCCTCAGTCACATCAGGCAAATGACGGGATGGCACCTTCAGCTTAGGCCCTGATCGACATTTTCCAGTATCCTTTCCCCGCCTGAGTCTTAGAAGCCTAAAGGCCATAAATAACATTAAAAATTGAAAATTTCAACTTTGAATACAATTCGGATTCCCAGATTATATACAGTGTTCACGGAAGGGGTGGAGGAAACCCTACTGGAAATGTTTACCTTTCGAGAAAATCGAATTTGAAATATAGAACATTAAGAAATGTACATCAAAAGCGTTGTTTAAATATACAACCCTAGCAGCACATAATATCGGCCCAATACTGGGCCAATATTGCCCAAAATTGATTAAGGTTGCCCAGTATTAGGCTGATATTGGCAGATATCCTGTGCTGATGGAAGCCACAAATTCTGGATAACAATATTCTTGGCAACTGCAACATAGCTTTTGAAAGTAAATTCGTCGCAGCTGATCGAGTTTAGTACTAATGCATAATTTAAGTTGACCTCTTCATGTCTGTAAACCAATGTAATCTCTATAATTTTTAGCTATACCATAAAAAAGACAAAATCTCTAAGTGGTGAAATTTGGCTATAATCTTGCCATAAATATTAAAGTTTTCAAGCTTTAGGCTCGAATGTCTCAAAACCTAAACGTTTTAGATCCATAATATACTGGAATAACCTGTAAGCTTTTGGCTAGGATTTTCGGTATCCTGGTAATTTTGAAACACCCTGTTCACTTTTACAAATTTGTTAATATAGGTTCCATCTCGTTTTATATTCATAGAAAATATAATGAAGCCAGATGGAATTTTTTTTCGTTGATTACTTATGTGTTATAATACTGCCAAATTTCTCGAATTAAACTCCTTTCTTGGTGAAATTATTAAGTTTAGGGGAAGATGTAGGTAGGAAAGGAAAGTAAGCTCAGAACTCCGATTAATGTTATTATTAATAATGACATTTCAAGTCTCAGAACAACAAGTACCCTCTGATATCTGGAGTTGAAGTGTGATGTTCCTAACTGCACCAAAATCAATTTTCACCAAAATGTCGAACCGTCGTCACTTAACACGCGCGGGGTATGCCAGATCACCACGTAGTGAAATATTATTTTTTATTTGTTTTGATTAATCTTACACTGCTAGTTCCTTCTCTACCTTCCGAAAATAGAGTAAGTGTCTTGTCAAGATCAAATTCTTTGGTATCTTAGTCGTCACATCCTTCTAATGCTGCTTTGAGGTTGCTGTGGGGGCATGAGTGACCCCCACGTGCCTACTTACGTTTTATTTTTGTTAAGTGTTTAGCTGTATATTTGAATGTTATTCCGTTATATTTAAGGTTTTGATATTTCATTTGTAACACTAGTTTCATTCTGTGGCTTCTTGTTTTAGATCGTAGTCGAATGTACAAATAAATCAGAGGTTTACGTAAAAGTTCTCAAGAAATAGGTATGCAAAGGACACCGACGAAACAGAAATTCAGTTTTTAAAGTTTTAATTTTATATTGTCATTTATTCATTTACATTAACATAATAATGGGTAAGCTCCAGCGTAGCCATGTGATTACCGCGCTCGCCATCGGTGCGAGAGGTCCAGGTGACTACTTATGTCACAAATACAGTCGCGCCTACTTAGGCTTAAGAAAAGTTCTGCATATACCTTCATAAAATTATGGTAAAAAGAAAATTTGCTGAAATCCTTGAATATCCTAAGCGTGTTTTATCACTGATGAAAGTCCATCGTCGTCCTGTTTTAATTGGTCATGTCGTAAACATTGTCATGTCCGAATATTTGTTAACATATATATGAATAGCGGTTAAAGATAAACAGCACTAGTGAGTGCTTATAGTTATGGTTTATTTATTGGCACATTTATGGTTGCGTTCTGTTCAGATAGTTGTAATTATAATATAAACCAGAGAAAATACACTATATCTAACGGAAACTTATTTTTACGTAGAGTTTATCTAAGTTTCAAAAATGTTTATAAAGAAAGAAAAGATTTTGAGAAAAAGAGGAGAGAGGAACGGAAACAATAAATATGAGAACATTTTAATGTGGTTACTTACAGCCGTAAGAATATTTCCTTGCAGCAGTATGTCAAGTTCGGCTGGAAACAACTTATGCTTTCTACGTAACGCTAGAATATGTGGGTAATGAATTAGTTTCATTAGTATGGAAAGGGTAAATATTTTAATGTTGTAAAAGCCTTAAGAATATTTTCCTACATTAGTACCGGTATGTCAAATTTGGCTGGAACCATGTTCGAACATGTATTTAATAATTCATTCTCGTTGCTATGGAAACGGTAATTATTTAACGTTCTGCTTTGGTTTATGTCTTAAAAGTTAATCCCGGAAACCATACAATCGGTCGTAAGTATGGAAACCATACAACTTTTCGCTAACTTCTAACTGAACATAGATTCTTAACCACTTAACCACATCCACTAACACTGTACAGAAATTGGTGATGATCCATCCAGAAGCCTTGGAGGAGTTCAATATCAGAAGAGGAATTTTTCTGTCTTCTAATTGCACAAAAAATGAAAAATATCTGAGTACTCTTCATATACCTCGGAAAATTTTAGAAACAATTGCCCTTGAGCCTGTTGGAATAACACTTTGTATCTTTGAGATCATTTATTAGCTTTAGCTCAAGTAACATTATAAATGTCGCCTCAATTTCCGATTCTGGTCAAATATTATTCGCGACATTTAGACATGTTTTTACCAAACCAACTTTAAAATATATCTATTCACAAACATGTTAAAAGGTAGCAAGCTTTCGCCGCCAAAGAATGGTCACGGAAAGAACTATAAATAAATAAAAAAAACATAATGAGAAAATTATAGGAGCGTGGAGATGGGACTCCAATACTTTAATAGGTAAGGTTATGTATATCAAAAGCTGTTGTCCACAAACTCAATATTTCATATTCTAATGGCAATTAGCAGACCGAGGACACTTTTACGTAAAACGCAATCATGAAGGGTAAAAAAAGGAACTCATAAAACATAGATCGAGAAACTAGTCATCCTGAGTTAAAATTAGCTAATGGCTAATAAAATTAATTCAGTACAATTCGAGAAACTGTAGCTATCCCCTTTTATGTTGACGGATTTCTGGCAATATGCAAGTTTCTTTATTAATTTCTGGAGAGCGTGGGGCCAAGTGTATAACAGCGTGTTTGTTTCGATTTATCTTTGAATTCTGGAAGAGAGATGCGTGTTTATGTAAATTATTGTGACCGTATCCCTGTATAAGCCTTTCTCTATTGATGCCTAAGTTGTTGCTTTTCATGATGTCCCTTGAAATTGTTTATGGCCTTTAGTCATCTATGGCTCAGGTCTGGATATAGCGGGATAAAGGAGGCGGGAAGGAGTCCGCCAGGGCCTAGGTTGAAGGTATCGTGCCGGCATTTGAATGCTGTGAATGAGAAAAATCCTGGAAACCTTCAGCCAAGCTGGTATCGAATCCAGAACCCCCGGAATGCCAAGCCAACACTCTACCAACTGAGTCGCGACCAATTGGTGTGATGTGCTTTTCTGTCTTCAATTGAATCAGAAGTTTCATTACAGCCTTGATAAGAAAGAGTCTTGTTTCCTTTTTTCTAAACAAGATAGATTGGCTCAGTGGGAAGAGCATTAGATTCGCATTCGGAAGGTATTGGGTTCGAAACCTACAAGAAGAAATACCCTGCAGAGAGCTCTTCCTTTATGGTTGGCACTGTGAACAGATAAATAACAAGGCACCATATTTGCAGAACATCATTGACCAACCAATTCTACATGTATCGCTGTATCGAACAAAATACAAATAAAACTTTCTTGAAATAAATAAATTTATTCCGGGACATAAGACATTCCGGGACATAAGAAACAATAACTTTGTTTCCTGACTCTAAATACAATTTTAGATTCCCGAATTAATCCCAAAAGGATGGTAATATTACGAGAAATTACCTTTAAACAAAATTAACCTTGAAAATTAACCAAGAATTTTTTGTAATTGCGTTTCGAGTAGACGATCTGCAAAAACACAAATATTCTGTATTGCTCCGAATTGTAATCGTTTCACAAAACTATGGAATTACCTCTTTCAGTAAATTCTAATAGACTATATACATTGTAAGTGTGTATTAGAACACGTGCTTTCGTAGCGTGCGTAAAAATACGTGCTGTTTGTTTACAAACATGTAGTAAAGACGGAGTGCGTAGTATGAGTAAAATCACGTGCTTTCATTTGTAAACAAACAGTAGTAGTGGAAGACGGAAGAAGCCGGTGACAGCAACCGGAGACAGCCGATGATGCAGACGACGTCTGGAATTGCAGACTCAGCGTACCAGAACAGAATAAAAGCCGTCGAGCAACTTCAAGCGGCACTATTCTGCCTCCAGGAATAGTCACGTCCATTTCTCCTCTTCCCTCACCTTGGTCGGATCCGCTACGGGATAGGTTATTCTTACCTTGGTCCAACCTGCTACGAGCTAGGGCATCCTTACTTACCGCCTGATCTGCTACGAGATAGGCAAACTCCTTAAGTCCAGATCTGCTACAGGATTGGACTCTCCAACTTCCTTTCTCAGCCAGGTAGCAATCCGCTGCTTGGGCCGACTACTGCCAGGCAACAGGCAGTTTCATTGGGCCAACGTCAAATGCAAACCAGGAAACCTATAGAGAAAGTAATTGAAATACTTTGTATCTCAAAATTAAGTCTCAATTGCTTTGTATGGGAGACTCTTTTATTAACTTTACGGACTTCGTATTTTTTAATAAAAGGTGAAGGAAAAAAAGACTAACACCTTTCATTGCTTTACCTGCTCTACCTATCAAATAACAAATTATTCAGTAACGGCGCCAGACTCAGATAAACTGGGCGTTGCGGTGGCAATTAAGGCGCTCCCACAAGGGAAACATTACGATATTGTTTAAATTGGGCTCCGAGTCACCCAGTTCAATAGACTCCTACCGGTTTTGAATTGGGATCACGTGCATAGAAAACGAGCTTATTAATCACACACCCAAGCAAAGCCCCAAAAGCTATATCAGAATCAGGGTTTGATGAGTTTTTTTCTTCTTCTAAAAACTACTAATTTTAGTACTAAGGGTAGATTAATTTCCCCGAAAAACTTTTCCAAAATATGAAATTTCTGTTTAAATTTTATTTTAAGTCGAAAATGGAAATTTATGAAATCATCATCGAAGTAATTGAATTCTTATTATACTTATTTTTCTTGTATTCTTTTCAGACTGAGGATTGGTATGGCAGACACGAATTCCAATGCAATAGGCGGTTCCGTCCTTACTAGTGAGGATGTGTAGCGAATGTCACTGTCCACCACAACAGCAGTTCCACAAGGTGATGTAGAACATCTGATGCAGCAAGTGGCAGATGAAGCTGGTTTGGAGCTGAAAATGGAATTACCACAGGAACAAACTGGTAGTATTGGAGTGTCTACAGCTGCAAGATGAGCTTACTCAGCATTACTGAGCTTACTCATATATACATACATACTTTTTTTGTACAAGAGAAAGAATATATAAATATATATATATCAAGTTAATGCAGTGCAAAATATTTTCTTTGTTAGTATTGTGGTCGAATACTGGCTAGTATTTTCGTGTATGATTTTGTACTCTTTTATTGTAATTCATCTAAATTTTGTACAAGCAAATAAATGTTTAAAGGAATGGACGAGTAGAGTAGGTTGCCATCAAGAAACTTTACTAGAAATCATCAGGCTATGTGCGTAAGATGCTTGCAACTGCCAGTGAAAAATATTTACGAAGAATAGTCAAAGATGTTACTTGGCAGTACGGTTTCAAATGTTTACGTTTGTGTGATTGACACTCGTTTATTACGTTCATAGGCGGCAACGTTGGAGGTGTCATGGGAAGAGAAAACGCTGCTGTTCATAATGACACAGAGGAAGGGGAAGGGGTAAAGCGAGAAGTGTTGAACTGAAAGGTCAGGAGACAATTGACAAGCGTTGGGATGTATCTGATTGTATGGGGTTAGGGAAATTAGTAACAATGACTGTGTGATAAGTAGGTGAAACATTGTTGGAGAGAGAAGATACTGGATGGGATGGTGCAGAAATAGAGGACGCTGGTCCTGAAAAGGCACCTAGGTACAATTGTTAAATCGCGTTTAAAAAATCAAGGTAATCTCGTCTTTGAATGACATATCGAGAGGATCCAAGCTGCTCTACATAGTCTAACGAAGTTTCTTGTCAAAGGATTTGCTTTCAATTTTAAGGAGTAGGTTTCTGTGTTGAACTAGTGGAAGGTAGCAATCTCCTTGTCAAGTGATAGTTGATTCGAAAGGCTGCGGATAAATTTCCTTTTGGCTCTTGTAATGATAAACCAGGATTACACCAAGGCGTTTAGGTTTCATTAAACACCACCCAATTTTCCAACACACACTTTCAAGCACGTGAAAATATCTATCCAGCCTACAGACAAGCGTGTATTGAATTACCAAGCGATGTTTGACGTGACATTCTATACGCTTATAAAGCTTAATACAAACAATAGGTTCCTTTTCCAATAATAGAAAAAATGAATCGGAAGTCGAGAATTAAGGTAAAATTAATGAAAAAGTTTATTTTCTTATCAAACAAAAACATTCCAAAAACTTGAACCAAGTTTTTCTTGCAAAAAACACATCCAAAACAAAACAAAAACTCACGTAATTTAACTTTGAATAACTGAAAGCATCACGGAATCGTAACAGCCGATAACTCACATCAAAACTTACATTCTGAAAATATTTATGCTCACAGAAAATTACGTTACTGAATTTCCTCAAAGTATCCGTTTTGAATGAAAGCAAAATAATACAAGTGAGCTTAAATTCATTACACACCAAAAACAATTCTATGAAAAACAAATATTTTCGCACTCTTTCTTCACAAAAATACCGAACTCGTGGATGCATAGAATAAATCTATATTTACAGTAATAATTACTCACCCACTTATTACTAACAAAAATCGTAGTTTGGGCTCATGTGAGAACTATACTTTTCAAGAGCTTAATACCGCCCCTCCAGAAATGAAAGATCAGAATGACTGCCTCATAAAAAAACAGGAATAAAAATAATTCCACAAAACTTGCAGATATTCTTATCTCCCGTCGAACTACCGGCACAGAAAGTAAAACACACCTTCTTTCCACATATTAACTGTATTCACATGCACTTTTACTTCGATTTCACAGGTTCACAAACCACACTCTGAAAATCGATGTGCCACGTACCTGTGATTTAACTCCACTGAAGCACAAAGCTTCATGCCACATGGACATTCATGTTCAAGTATCGACAACCAATCAGAGACCTGTTACACAGTCACGCTCCTAGCGAGCCAATCATACAATTCGAAGACCCCCTACAGGCAATAATTGATGTACCCTCTAGGAGACAATTCTCCAAGCTTCATCCTTCGAGCCACAAGCATCTTTCAGAGCTAAGCATCATCATCCGAGCAAAAATACATCATATAATTTTGATCTTTCAAAAATCACATACCATTACAGGCACCCTGCCCCCAAAACGTAAATTTGGGTAACAAAATTTGTTTCAAAAACCAACATAAACACATTTTCAAAATTATCATTTACAAAAACCATGATTTCTCAAAAACCAAAATCATATATAACCAATCTCAAAAATCCAGATCAAAGAAATTTTCACAAATCCACTACACGTGCAAAATTCGTGTAAATCCCATATTATTTAGCGCTAATTTCCCTGATCAGGTGAATGCTTATGAAAACAAATAATGGAAACAAGATGAACGAATTTGTTAGTAAATAATGAACGAGGATGAATGAATGATTATGAGAATAGCACAAAATATTTTGAGATAACGATTTGGCACATTATTTTTCAATGACGAACACGTTTGAGACTTTACACATTCAGAAAAACCTCTGTCTTGATCCAAAAACGATTGATAAACATTTCTCCCAATAGCAAAATTTTCATCCTGTAAATTACTATTACAAGAATCAGTCGAATAATCCTCAACCAAATTAAACATATTACCACCCACATACTGGGCTAGAACTATGTCATGAGGATACACATTATCTAGACGTGAATGTGTATCCTTCAAATTACTACATTCATCTGAAATAACTTTACTCTTTCCTTTCGTAGTAAATCGAACCTTATTACCAGGTGTATGAATAAGTAGTTTCCGGTTTAACTAACAGATGGCGCCAGCGAAAAGTACGCAGCGTATTCATTTGACACATACGTCATTTTGTTCGTCTGACATTAAAGTACAAAACAGTCTGAGTCCACCAAACACTAGCGTCTTTGTTTCATCGTTCAGTGATCATGTCGAAGTTTGTGCCTGAAAAAGAACATTTGCGGCACGCATTGCTTTTCCTATTTAATCAGAAGAAAAAGGCTGTTGAAAGTCATCGTGTGCTGGTAGAAACATATGGTGAACACGCTCCATCGATTAGAACATGTGAGACATGGTTTCGACAATTTAAAAGTGGTGATTTCAATGTGAAAGACAGTGCGCGCTCTGGTATACCACAAAAGTGCGAAAACGAGCAAATGCAGGTGTTGTTGGAGGATGACCCAACTCAAACTCAACAGCAATTGGCAAAAGCATTAAATATGTCACAAGAAACAATCAGCAGACGTTTACGAGCAATGTGGAAGATCAATAAACTGGGTAAATGGGTCCCACACAATTTGAATGAACGCCAAATGGAAAATCGTAAAGTCACTTGTGAAATGCCGCTTCAATGCCACGAAAGAAAATCCTTTTAGTATCGAATTGTGACGGGTGACGAAAAAAGGATTTATTTTGAAAACCCGAAGCGGAAAAAAACACGTGGCTTTCACCTGGCGAAACCGGTCCTTCAACACCAAGGCCAAATCGCTTCGGCAAGAAGACCATGCTTTGTGTCTGGTGGGACCAGAGCGGTATTGTGTATTATTGAAGCCCGGCGGAACCGTTAATGCACAACACTATCGCCAACAAATGATTAATTTAAATCACGCATTGATCGAAAGACGACCGGAATTTGCCCGAATATATGGCAAAGTGATTGTGTTACACGATAATGCGCCGTCTCACACAGTAAAACCAGTGAAGGACACCTTGAAATTGCTTGG
>JAGDQP010018644.1:23617-34872 GCA_022664845.1 Lepisma saccharinum
AAAAAACAGGAATAAAAATAATTCCACAAAACTTGCAGATATTCTTATCTCCCATCGAACCACCGGCACAGAAAGAAAACACACCTTCTTTCCACATATTAACTGTACTCACATGCACTTTTACTTCGATTTCACAGGTTCAGAAACCACACTCTGAAAATCGATGTGCAACATACCTGCGATTTAACACCACTGAAGCACAAAGCTTCAAGCCACATGGACATTCATGTTCAAGTGTCGACAACCAATCAGAGACCTGTTACACAGTCACTCTCCTAGCGAGCTAATCACACAATTCGAAAAACCCCTACGGGCAATAATTGATGTACCCTCTAGGAGACATTTCTCCAAGCTTCATCCTTCGAGTCACAAGCATCTTTCAGAGCTAAGCAAAAATACATCATATAATTTTGAACTCTCAAAAATCATGTCCGCACAGGTTTGTTAGATTCTTGGGCTCTACTGGCAATTTGGATTTCGACAGAATTGATGTATTCTTGGTGTGAAAGCTTCCACTATTTCTTTCTTCACATCGTCATACTTAAGGGAGTCGAGGAAAGGTTTGAATATCCGAATGGATATCAAAAGAAGAACCTCATAGATAAATGCCAAAGAGCGAACTAGCGATTTGCGTTCTTTGGGAGTCCACCGAGGCTGTCGAAGGAATTGAGGAAAAAATGGATGTGTTGTGATTGGGTCCAGTGAACAAGATTACGGATGACTGGGTGGTGACTCAGATTTTGTTCTGGAGTGGTGTTGGTGGTTTGTTTATAGAGATAGATCGAAGGGTTGGTGGTGTTGTTGGATAGATAGTTTTTCGTAAACGAGTGGGTTAGGAGTGGATGCGACGTGTCGTTCTCCTGGCGTACAGGCCATTATTTTGCTTCTGGAGCACAAAAGGAATCTTATCGTGCTCCCAGCGCACAGTGTTCAAGAGAGGATCAAAGAGAAAGTATGTTTCCTAGCTTCTTAAAGTGCCTTTTACCGTTTGTGTTTTGTATAATTTTAGGTATCTATTTCATTTACAAGAGCGCAGAGAAATGCTGTCCAATTTTACCAGCCACCGATTCTGTACTTCACTTAATTGTGAAGTTCCTTCCTTCCTTCCTTCCTTCCTTCCTACGTTCCGTCATTTTATGACTGCAGTGACGCCAATATTTTTAAGAAACTAGGGGTGCACATTTGAAAGATAATATGAACTTTCTTATTTTGAAGAAATGAATAACACTTCGGAATTCATTGATAGTTATTCTGCTTTCAATTTGGATTACTTTTATTAAGAATTTTCTCCCAAAGAGTGAATTATGTGATGCAGTAATCAAAACTAAGATGAAACTCAAAATGGTTAAATTTTTCTCTAAAGTTAATTTAGATCCAAATATACTGATGTTAATATCTTTTGTTCTGAGCAGTTCAAACGCATTTGTTTTCAAAATTTTCAAAACCAATTGGAGAGGGGATAGAAATAAATGTTCAGCAACTCTGATGAAACCAGAAATCCATGTTTAACTTAATTTTAATCACAGCCGAAGGCAGAGCTGGCCTTAGAGCAGTGTGCACAGGGGGCACCAAAATGGATGTGCTGAGAAACGTCCGAAAGGTAGAAAAAATGACTTAATGAGCAGGTCCTGGATAGTGAATGGAATACGTCGGCTTAGTTTATTTTGTCTCGTTTTCAGTAACTCGTGTAGAGAGCAACAAGAAGGGCATGATGAAATGAGTTTCTTCTCTTCACCGCATCAGTCACTGTATGAGCTACTGTTCAGGGTCCCGGTGCGACAGAGGAACTTTGAGCAAACTTTACGGAGGTGAATGCACCGTATTACACAGGAGCTAATTTAGAGGCTAATTTAGAGCTAATTTAGAGGCTTTGCTCTAAAATTAATTTCCATTGTTAATTTTCCTTAGTCTCCTGCTCGTATCCTTCATCAAAAGCTTTCCCAACAAGTATCAGAAAACACTTTCATAAATGCTCTGAAACCAAATCCTTTGGTATACGCTTACGCACAAGATCTATGTGTATGAAATATTAGTGTCAAATTCAATGAGCTGGAACCACTACACACAAAGAGCGATGGTTGTCGACAGCTAGGTGTCTAGGAGGGACAATATATGTTCGCCAGTTGGTACCAAACCACTCTTTCTGACAGGGTTGTAATATTGGGCGAAAGGTCGATAAGTGGGATACCTCCCAGGCGACGAGATGACTGAAAATTTATATTGGGTGACTTGTTGAGCAACTTGCTTACTTTTAAGTTAAAACAAGACTAACAGAAAATTATTTTCTGAATATTAGGCTATTTTTGCCTGAATTTGGGAATTTAATCACTATCTCTACAACATTTTGTCTTCTGGTTATTCTGCTATTTCGTTCAAATTGTTAGTATTCCCGGTCGGACAACATTTCCTGCGTACAAAAGAAAAAATAAATCTGCTGGAAGTCTTCAGAGACTTCTTCAGTCTGTATGTAAACACATTGCTAACACTACACCAGTTTCAGAAGAAGTATGCAAGAAGTATATATGCAAGAAGTAGTAACTGACTCTGTCTATTCTAGAACAATAACTAAGTTAATCTAAAACTTAGGACAGCTGGAACTTAATCAGGCATAGAGCGAGAAACAAATTAGTACCACAGACCTATTTGAAAGTGGTTTGCTGATTGTGAAAGAAATCTTTCTTTTTGCAGTAATAATGACAGTGAAGAAGAGAAAACCAGATTCGAAAGCCTTTCTTCTGATGAAGACCTTATTTCTAACAATAGTGATGCAGCTGAAGCTTCACACCTACATTCAAGATCAGTTGTATGTGATCTTTCACATTGGCCTTATGCCTTGAATCCCTTCTTTATAGATCAACTGATTTTGTGTGGTCTGCTTGAAATAGAAGACATAGATTTCCCTGCAGATGAATCAGGGAGACTCGTTTCGAAGGAATACTTGATTAGGATATTGAACAATAAAGAAGAGCTCAAACGAAGATGGTTATTATATTACCTTTTGGTTTTGTTGCAAAGATTTTGAAAAATTGCGTGAATAAAATCTCTATTGAGATCAAGGGGTTTTACGGATTGGAGACATTTGGCCACTAGTTTAAAGGAACATGAAAAATGTCAAGAACACGTAAGGTCCTTTTTTGACTGTTTTGAAGCTGAAGTGAATATGAATTTATTTATCCCTTAAGGTACCTATAGCTTAAACCGAGATAAGGTGGGTGAAAGTATTTGGGAAGGAGTCGTCCAGGTCCTAAGCTGAAGATACCATTCCGACATTTCACTTGTATAGCTGGGAAAAAATAAAAAACCTTAGTTAGGATTCCACCGCTGGTATCAAACCCAGGACCTCTCTCATGTGAAGCCAATACTCTACCAACTGAGCTCGGTTGAGTTTGAAGTGAGGCTTAAAACCAATGCAGTCTAACATTTAATAAATCAGGAAACACAACTTTGGCAAGATGTTCTGAAAAGACTAATAGCTATATATTATTACCTTTTTCACAAATAACCTTGTGTACGGTAAATGTTGAAATGCCCGGATCTCCCAGTTGCCGGCTAGGTATGCTACCATTACACCACCACGGTACGGCCAATTCTCTGTGTATATCGAATGTTTCTCTCGCCAAGACACTCTCCCCACTCCTCATTGCTGGTTACTGGGAAGCTTGTTGCTGCCGGCAACTGACAGATCCGGGTTCGAGTCCCGGCCGGGTTCGAGTCTGTCAATTTTTCTGTGTTAATTTCAATTAATGGTTACGTTTATATCTAGTTCAAAATAACATGACATTTAGGGAGTTATCTGATAAACTTTTCACTCCACATAAGGGAAGTTTTCTTTGTCTATTCGAACTGCTTGGACAATTTGATGATGTTATGCGAGACTACTTACAACAAATTTGTGCCAACGATATAGTGGCTGAAAAAGAGTACAAAATGAAGTAATTAGTCTTGGAGAAGAAAAGTTTTGAAGATAATATTGTCTAAGTCAAAGATTACCCGATACTACTGTATATCTTGGATTGTACTCCTACATAAGACACTCAGAGAAGATGTAGTTTATTATTAGATTCGTTGATACTCAGTCAAGTACCATCAGTGTGAAAGATCTCTTCACTGAGTTTAAAGAATCTCGCGATTCAAAAGGCCAAAATCTCACTGAACTTGATTTTCTAAACTTTGACTAAAAATGATATCAAACTGCAAGAATGTTCGGGGGCAGAAGTATGATACTGGTCTAATATGAAAGATAAACACAGAGGCTTGAAAACTAGGATACCTTCAATTAATTCGGGAGTTGAGTTTTTCCAAGTGGATGCCATCATTTTAATCTAGTCGTATCAGACGCAGCTTCGACAACGGAAGTTGGAATGACTCTCTTCGAAATATAACACCGGCTATAAATTTGCTGTTTGTTGTTTCTGTTTATAGGTGTCAAGTACTTCACAAACATGTTCCTTCATTGAAAGTTAAAATGGGGAAGTCGAATCGATAGTGGGAAATTGTGAATTCCAGACGACGGACTGACCAGACCTCTGTCTCTGGGATTTTGACGAAACTTGACAGACATGTAGCCCAATATCAGAGACAGTAACCTGCAAAATTTGGCTGAGGATGGGCACCCGGGGCAAAGATACGCCACTTCCGATTTTTACCTCTGAAGTCACAAGTGACAAAGCCCAATTTTGATGAAAATCATATCTAGGTACAGTGCCTAGATAAACCTTCACAGCCAAAATTATGGTCAACAAATAACGTTAAGAGGACCCGAGAAAATGGAATGTAGAGATTAAGTAAATAGATAACAGAGTAAGAAAAACATCTTTTCTTTTACAAACTGTTCAGAATATTGAAAGCAAATGGCTATCAATGGATACTGGACAGGATGATATATATGCTGAAGGTTATAACGACAATGACCACCATCTTGAAAGCAGCCATCTTGACTCTGCTTCAAAATGTTTAAATATTAAGTGGATCAAATGATACATCAATCTGCGTTACAATGTTCCAAGAAACCCTATGATGAAGATAGTTTTGGCATAACTCTAATCCTGTACTACAAAATGACATGTGAAATTGACCTGGAGAATATGTGAGACGAATGATGAGAAAACATTTTTTGTTGAAACAGTTGAAGGAACGGAAACCAAACGGCTACAGAAGAGGTTACCACTATCTTGAGACATAATTTTGTGACCATTTTGTTTCGTCCTTCAACTGTTTCAACAAAAGACATTTTCTCATAATTCGTCTCACATATTCTCCAGGTCAATTTCACATGCCATTTTGTCGTACAGCTTTAGATTTATGCCTAAACTAACTTCGTCATAGCGTGTCTTGGAACATTGCAGCGCAGATTGATGTATCATTTGACACGCTTACTATTTAAACATTTTGAAGCAGAGTCAAGATGACCGCTTTCAAGGATGTGGTCATTGTCGTTATAACCTTCAGAATATATATCTTCCTGTCCAATATCCATTGATAGCCATTTGCTTAAAATATACTGAATAGTTTGTAAAAGAAAAGGCGTTTTTCTTACTCTGTTATCGATTTTTTCGGGTCTTCTTAACGTTATTTGCTGACCATAAAAACTATAATTTTGGTTGTGAAAGTTTACCTAGGCACTGTAGCTAAATATGAATTTTCATCAAAATCGGACTCTATCACTTGGTGAGTGTCACTTGAAAAAAAACACGTTCCCATTAATTTGAGAATTAAAAATCGAAACTGGCGTATTTTTGCTCCGAGTGCCACTACTCTAATATTGGCCTACATGTCTGCCAAGTTTGTTCAAAATTCCAGTCAGAAAAGTCTGGTCAATCGCTAGTGAGCTGATACATGTGATCTAAGCGCTTCACATCTCAGAGGGATGGTGGTCCTTGGCAAGCACAATTCTAAGGACGTGAATGGGGAATATAACGGGCAGGGCGTTAACTGAGATATCATCCAAATATTTATATGGTGGGACTGGGTCCTGTAAAATCTCAGCTAGTTTTGTTGGACATATGTATGTCTACTGTATATATCCAAGGTCAACTGTTTTGACCACGGTCGTTGAAATTGCAACCAAAGAAGATGAATCATGGTTGTCTTCATCAGATGAAGCAAAGAGACAGGTGGGATGGTTAGCCATACCTAAGGGAGGACGATGCTAAGTTGCTTTGTCCTAATACCTTAAGATATTAATGTCTTCTTTTCATAAAACATTAAGGAAGTTTTGTATCCAGCTCCTTGGACAAGATACGTAATTTAGGGACTCAATACAACATATTGAGCACCTTGTTATTGCAATCAGGTAGGTACAATAATTTATCTTTGTAGTTTGTTGTTTTCCTATGGCGTACAACTGTAAAAGTGAGTTTGTAAAATATTTTGTGTACGGTATTTAAAACCAATTGCTATTATCTTTAACGGAATATAATCATTTTATAATTTATTTAACATTTTCGTTTGATACGCTTGGTTCCGATTTCAGTTTCCGGTGGGAACTCGCCATCTGCCTATTTTATCGAAACATCTTAACTTACACCCCTCTGGACAAAATACTAATTTTCACTGGAATCATTATGTAGAGATGATGAAGAATTTTTACGTGTAAAAATTTGAATTAAAATTACTTAAGACCAAAACAAATAAAAAGTTCATACGAGAATTTTACCAAAAATTATTTGGTAAATTACCTTTATTTTCTATACACATAATTTCCAACTCTGAGCCGAAAATCGGTAACTTACATTGATAAGAGAGGTATTAATATCACTATAATTCATAAACCGTTCATTGAGAAAAAAATAGTTTTCGAAAGTTAATTTGTGTCAATATAGTAGATAAATGTTGTCAGTGTTGCTAACCTTACATAAAATGTATTTGTAATAAGTTACACTACGTCGGTATATTAGGTTCTTGAATTCCTTAGTGATGACAAACATTCTATGTAAAACATAATGGGGTGTCATAAATTGTGAATAATATATGAAATGAAATGTTCAAAATATTTAATTGGGATATATCACCTTGTACTTTATTCAGAGTTTGCGACACGGTATTATATGCTTTACATACAATGTTTATCACACTAGGAAATATGAAATATCTTACAAACCAGCGAATTACTACTTAAAACGATACTCGAAGTAGGTTTGAAAAGGTAAGGGAACGCTTGGAGAAGTGGGCTAGAAAAGTAAGGGTACGCTTGCACCTAGTGGCGACGATTGGATTTTGAAAGTAAAGGCAATGAGCTTCCATTAATAAACATCTAGGGGTACGCCAAATCCAAAAAGGAAAAAGGTAAGGGCACGGCGTGCCCCTCGTGCGCCCCACATCGAGCACTGATTTAAAATCAAGACTTTATACAAGGTTGGCAACACTTTGAACCCTATGACATGAAATTATTATTTTATATCTCAATTTTAATTAATTTCATAATTTAGATGTTACAGTGTATTTAGTTTGTAAGATATGTTGGTTTAATTGAATTGTCTTTAAGACTTATTAATCGACGTCTGAAATGTAATGGATCATGATTAAACATTAAAATTATTCTCAGCTCCAAGGTAACAGTTACGTAAGTCAAAAGAGAGCAGCACGAGACAGTGAGACAATTTATATTCTCATGATTACTTTCCTACGAAAGAAGACTTTTCCTCAATAACGAGGATTCGACCTTGCTTCACAAGAAATAAGAGTTGTTACGTATATTCGTCTTTCCCCACGAGTGACATGCGCCAATCTGAAAAACACAACAGAAAACATCTTAAATACGAAAGGTATGTTGCTCTCTCTAAAATTAACTATGTTGGTATACTTTTATGTATTCAATTTGGTGTGATCTTTTTAATCTAAGCTCTAAATTTTTTGTAATCATTTGCTATTCAATATTTCAATGTGATTTAAATATGTAAGTAAATACTAATTTGAGTCATGATCCAGAATTCCAACGTCGACGAGATGTGTTGACATCTCCTATGTAATTCCAAGTTTGGTTTTAAATAATCTTTGTGTATTTGATCTATAATCTGAGCTACAACTTCCAATAAAGGTCAATAATTAAATGATAAACATAATTATTTGTCTTTGCTCTACCAAAAGCTCAGTTTGTTAAGAAGGTGTTTAGCGCCAATTTTCTAGGTACCTTCCCGACATTTCGGTTATTTATCATTAGACTTCTAATACCTATTAAGGTGACACAAACATCCTTTTACTATAATGCATTGTTTATGATTTGCTGAGTAATTTTCGTTTTTTTACCTTTACCATTTAAGGAGTCGATTTTCGGCTTGAAATTGGAAATACTATATCCCTAAAAGGAAAAGTTTTCGAAAAATGCTCCTGTGAACTAATTTCCTGGTTTATTCTTATGCATTCGTCTGTCAAGTTTGTCCTTTCATTAAATAAATATCCTGTAAATATTAGGTGCCGATTGGAAAAGGACAGAAGGGCAAATAGAACCATAAAAATGGATTGAAAAGGAGTACTTACACGAATAAAATATTAAACAAAATGCATTGTTAGGGTGGCCATTTGTCCTACTTTTGTCCGGACAATCATGCTCTTGATATTGATATCTTGTGTTCAGCTCAACAGTCAATCCGGGTGCTGATTTGTCCTGTTTTTTTGTTATCTCTTAAAAATACTTAACTTCCATCATTTGGATAGTTTGAATCTCAGACATTTTCAGAATTCGTAATTTTTTATAAATTTTACTAAAGTTTAGGAAAGTGCAGTGCCATTTTAAAGGCTTTCTGCAGAACAAATGTTTAGTGAAAGCAGTTCAAGAAGGATGGCAATATCAAGATAAAGATAAGGGTTAATATGTGAATACAGTACATTCTATGGAATTTCACTACCAACGTAACTTAGTGACTCCAGTGAACTAATGATGCTTGTGATCCTTTTATAGGCTGTTTGGGCACTAAGCGTAATTATTACTCTAAAACTTTTATTAATTACGCTTCTAAATTACTTTTTGTGTATTATAGGAGAGACTGTTTTACGTTGACCATAGTGTACCTTGGAACAGTTTTGTGTTTCTGACTCCCTATGCTATATAGCGGCTAGCACACTATGTTGTATGTCAAGTTTTTGAGGCAGTAGCTTCGTGGCTTTCGTTGTATTCAGGTGGTTGTGTGTTAATTTGAAAGAATGTGTTTTCGATAGATAAAAAGTAAATGTTTTCAGATTTTGTTAATGTTTTATAGTGTCATTACTCTCGCTGTTTTCTTTCATATGTAATAGTAACCTTATACAAGAGAATTAGATACGCAAATTTAGGACGTAAATTTCCACTCTACATGTAATAGAGTATGCCGCCATGTTGATAATTTTGCACAGCCTCATGTACTATGAAACAGACGCACATCTTTTACCTTTGAACATGTAACTTGAAGAACTGAAGAGAGATAAAGAACACAGGCCACCAAGAAAACATAACCAGAACAAAAAGCAACAAATAAACACACACTTAGGCATTTATTAGGCCTATTAGTGGTTCCCTGAGTGCTAAAAGCTACTTTTATCATGTCTTTGGTTAATAATATGAAAGTAGCTCTTTCATAAAGTATCACCGTCATGTGGAAACACAAATAAATGAAAATAAAGAGTAGCTAGATTTCGACGATACAGTATGTTCACAAAAACGGAGAAAAGTTAAGATCGGGAAAGGTAAAATAAAACGGCTTAATCTGCTAGATTCCAGTCTATGTTAATTATCGTCTCATCTCTAACTTTTCTCTTCTTCTTTTAAAAAGTCTTTGTAATGCAAAACATTGGTAATTATTTACATTTGTTTGTTATCCTAGTTATGGCTTTCTCGTATACGTATCTTAATATCATATCTTTATTTTTTCATTCTTTACTAAATATTATTGTGTTGTTTTTGGTTATAACATATCTTCAGTCCGACAGTTATTTAGTACCAGTAGTCATTCAACACTAGTATCAATTCACCTTAGGAAGTGGTGCAGCTTCGCTTAACTTGTTCCTAATTTAGTGGTCAATGTTAACAAATGATGACCTAAACCCGATGACCTGGCCCACTTCGGTTAAGCAATGGAAAAGCGACGCGGGTTCCAATCTCGCAACACTGAGGAAAGGACTCTAATAGTTTGATTAAGTCAGTAGCAATTCAAAGTCTCTTGCAACTTAATTAATAGAATGACTTCGTGGAACTTGACCGAATTTTCGATTTCACTTCTTTTGTGAACCAAGTATTTTGGTACACATTAACTTGGTACCTTTTTACAGCTATGTTTTGGGTTGGATTTCATTTTTTTGTGTGTGTGTGTGTTTATGTGTGGAAAAGTTCGAAGTCACATATCTGACATTTAATAGTGTAAATTATTACCTTATTTGCGAATTTTTGCTCTATAATGTGTAACGGTGCCAAACGCAATATATCACAAACTATATAATCAAATATTAATTGTAATTGTCCCCAACGAAAAAATGTCAAATTTGTGTGAGAATCTCTCACTATCTACCTGATACCTTCTTTAAAAAAAAATATATGTAAAGAGTGCTCTTTGTCTTCATATCTGTAAAAAAATTGTAAAAAGGTTAGAAGTTGAAAGTAGTAAAAGAAACTGAAATATTTATGTGTTACCTCTATTCGTTTGTAGATTGCCAATTGAAGACAAATCTCTAAACGAATGAGTTAACATATAACAAGTTTGTTACTTAATTCAATTTACTTTTTGTCTTTTTACACTTTATTTACATACTTAAATTACACATACGCAAACAAGAAGCACTTTTTTCATATAAAATTATTGTTTTGTTGTGGAGAAGTTATCAGACAGATAAGGAAAGGCTCTTCCAAAAAATCGACGGTTTTCCTTTGAGGACGACTATAATTAATATTCAACATATTAATTGTGATAATTTTATCGATGAGAGTGACCATATCAATTTCTTGATTCACAGAACTTTCTGCCTATGTGTTTAAGTAAATTAAGCAAGGCTTTCCATTTGCCTATAAGCAACGGGTGCTTTCCCCATTTCTTTAATAATAAAAAAACAGTAGTATTGTGACTTTTAGTGAGCTAGTGAGTTTTATGGTGTGAACAGCATGATGCTAGACGGTAGAGACAAATTTCATTTATGGTACAATGAACAAGTGCAGGGCAAGATATTTTATTTCAAAAATGAAGTTCGGCGTTATAGTATCCAGAATGTGGAAGTGTTAAGATGTGACTGTCTTTCCTTCATGCATAAATTTGAAGAAGAGACCCATGTTAATCCATTGCTGGAGGCAATCGCCA
>JAGDQP010018645.1:0-36218 GCA_022664845.1 Lepisma saccharinum
AATAGTAACTGGCTGGTGATGGAGAAGATAAAAAGAAACTCTGTTGAAAGTCTGATGAGGCGTAATAAGAACGGAGTGAAGAGAGAAGACAGAAGAAGAAGAAGAAGGAAATAAAGAATAATTAGGAAATTTACTTCAAGGGATAGAATAATAAATAATGCAGATAAAGACCCTTCCCATGTGAAAGACATGCTATTTTTTGGTACTATATTGATGAAGTGCATAATGAATTCCTGTCTTTGGGTCGAACTCTGACTAAAGATTTTTACATGGATGTCCAATACGGGCTACGAGATGCTGTTCGTTGATACGTCGTCCCCTGGACAGTCTCTATCACGACAATGCTTCATGTAATGCGCCAACACTGGTCCTCGACTTCTTAGCCAATAGAAACTTTCCTGTGGTCATCTCTCCCTGATGTGATAAGGTGAGTGAATTTTATATGTCAAATGTCATTTATTTTAAATGTTAATTCTCTAAAATTAAGTTTCTGTGTAAATATATTACATGTACACAGTTCACTAGTTGAAATACCATAAAAGTGTAAAGTGGATTAATGGTAGTATTCTTTGAATTCTTGTAATTATTCGCGACAATTACGGCAAACACAGTAATCAATAAGCTTTCTATCTTAATTTTTATCTATATCGACTGTAAAGGTCTTTTTGCACTATTATCTTGATACCTGGCTCCAAGGAAATTAATTCACGACCTCTGTTTTGGATGTCATTTGTAGTTCCCCATTTTTGCGATTTGAATAATGTCATATATTTCTCAAATCCGTGCACCTTTCACATTTTAATCACACATAATCTAATCTGTTAAAGGCAGATCAAACAAGTTATTCAGATTTCTCGAGAACGAAATGCTTCTCCCATAAGAGAAAGGTAAATTTGGATAAGGGCGTATCGGGGTTTTCGTCATTTTTCAGGAGAGCGTAAATGGTCGGTATTGAATACGTTGATTCTCATGGGGGACGTTAGTAGATAACAGCAAATAAATCAGTCCCAGAGCGACGAGATGTTCACTACCTGCTTTGACGTTTTCTGTGTGTGTGATGTGGTACCATCTTGTTGGAACCACATTTACTGCTTGTTGATTCTTCGTCTGCGTATTTTCGGAAACTGTTAAAGAGGAAACTGGTAAGCATTTGGACATAGTGCGATCAAGTCACTGTAACTTTTTCAAACGTCCAAGGCGCCATCGCTATTGACTAATAATATGCGCACTCGCATCGACGGAACAGGTTACTGAAACTGCGCAATTTGTCGCTGTCGACTAGGAAACGGCGGAAACTCTCACCCGTCTCCTTGCCAGGTACTAACCATTTAAAAAACCTTCCGCATCCTGTAGCGTTAGTTAGTAAAATATTTCAGAAGTAAAATTTACAAGACTGAAAAGAAAATGACCAAGTGTCCTATCAATTAGTCTGTCTACTTTTGGCTTCCTATATCGTTTTTGATTTTTAGTTAATATCAACATTTGCTCTGCCCGTGAATATCAAACCACTTTAATAATCCATTCAAACAAGAAAATAGAAAACTATTTTGGAAGTCGTTTTAACAATTATTGGTACTCTTTTTTTACATTTCAGAGGCCATTTCATCAATCATATTTAAGGATTTTTTTGTAACGAAAGTTCCGAGCGCTAGTTATAGTGATATAAATTCCTTCATAATTTATGAAGCAACATTTTCTACTTGATGCAACTGTACGAACCACTTGTCACAAGCTATAGATTGAATTATTTTTGTTCTAGATTAAAAGCTAGATGTAAATATTATTTTTTCTATAAAAACAGTTCTAAATGCAATTGTCATATTTTAAGGAGTTTAGATTATAATCACCAAAGAAATTGAATTTTATTTGAGGCATGTTTGATTCTGGCCTGGATAGAGAAAGGAAAAGGTGTCGGCCAGGGTTAATGTTGAAGGTGTCATCCCGGCATTTGCCTGGTGTGACAGAAAAACCTGAGTCAGGATGGTTGGCCGCTGGGATCGAACCTACGACCTGCCGAATATTACGCCAGTTCTCTACCACTGAGCTACGGAATTAAAATTAGAATACTTATATATTCCTGTTTTTATATTCTGATTCAACCACTCCAATATATATTTCGAAATTTTACAGAAAGTAAAACGTTCAACCAAAAACTGGCTTAATGTTGGTTAATCCAAAAACTGGATGCAGCTCAGCTGTCTCCATTTTTGGATGAACGTTGTGTCTCCTATATTTACACTCTAGATCCAGAATGATTTTCTTAGAATTCCCATCAGCTGTATGCCGTTTGTCCCGGAGTACTTGCAGGAATTATTAGTAATTATTGAGAAATCATATATTGCGTTTATTTTTTTCTTTCTCTAAGTATTAGGGCTTTAAGGGTTTTGACTGTAGTTGACAAGGAGCTGGGCAAATTTGCGAAAATGTGTGGAACAGATTCAAATTGCAAATTCCATCTTCTCTGCCTCGGAATGTAAATCCTATTATTATTCACAACAAAATAATCTACTTTGATGACTAGCTCATCAGAGAAATGAGGGTCACACCCAGATGAATTATTTGAAATAGTCTTATCACTTGTAGGAATAGCTCGTGTTCGGGACAAAACACTTTGGAATTTTTCTTTTAATGATATATGAATACATTAAACTGATCTCATAACACTAAAAACAATAGTTATTATAGTTTGCTATACATGCTACAACAACAATTATTATAAATTCTCACCGTCCAGGTGAAAATTCTAGTCAACCCTCCCCTCCTGAAAATGATCGAGGTTAGAATTCTTCTTCTAAAGAAATATACATTCATTATCTCACAGCACTACAAAACAGTGGAATTATTAGAATTTATACCCTAAAACAGTTTATATGATCACGAAGTCTGGAATCGAAGTTGATATTTTTGTCACCGAAACGGGACGAGTTGACCGAAGAATGGAGGAGACTGCATAATGAAGAACGGCACAAACTGCATGATTCACGCGACATTATAAGAATAATGAAATCACGAAGACTAAGACAGGCAGGCCATGTAGCTCGGATGAGGGGAAACGAAGATTATATTCCATCTTGGTTGGTAACCAGGAGGGAAAGAGACAGTTGGGAAGACCGAGACGTCTTTGGGATAATAATATTAGAAGAGATCCTCGAGAGGTTGATGTTCAAGACGAAAACTGGCTTGCCCAGGATAGAATTCAATCGCGAACGTTTGATACTGCGGTGATGAACTTGCGAGTTCCGTAAGCCATAGAGTTACTTTCCCTTCAAAGTTACCAAAGCATTCAGCCTAGCGACTCACACAAATATACGCACTCATGAACAAAAAGGACTTCACAAAACAGCGAGCAATAGTGTTCCTCGTGGTTCACATGAATGTCACAACATAAAAAAAAAAATCTCCCAGAACAACAACTAATGCACATGACTCTAGGATATACCCATTAGTTATGGGTATATCCTAGAGTTATGGGTATAAAACCGCTAATAGCCAACGCAGCGCTACGGCGGCCGACGGCCCTTTCGCCTGCCTATTCCTAACAATGGTAAGCGAGCGAAGTGATCATACTTTCTTTTTTAATCGTTATGTCTATAGCTTACGGAACTCGCAAGTTTATTAAAACAAAAACAAATGTTTGCCACTGGCTGCTATCTTGAGCAAGCTGAAGCCAATTTTCAACACGAATATCTGTTCTAATATTGTCATCCCAACGACGCCTTGGTCTTTCCAACGGCCTCTTTCCTTCCTGCTTACCAACCACAGTTCTCATCCCCACACCCGAGGACAAGTCAGTCGTCGCGAATTGATTATTCTTCGTCGCGAGAACTTCTTCCTCATTCTTGTGATCACTAACTAATGATCGGTGTCTCTTTCCACTCCTCCCTAAACCCTAAAGTCCATTACATTGGTAGGTCTTTGGCTATCTACTAATACGTGATGGATATCTTTGTGTGTTTTACCATAAGGAGATGTTCATATCCATTTAGATATGTCCTTATGTTCAAAGTACGTGCTTTTTACTATTAAATTTTCCGATATCGCAACAATTGTCAGTCTTTATTTATGTTCCTCTTTTGAAGACTTGAATTGCTTATAGTAGGTCTAAAACGTTCTTCCCTGCCTATCGTTTCTTTGAAATTCCCCAACAGAATATTATACTTCGATGTCAAACAATTTATGTACCTCACCGTAGGATGTACCTTAATCATCAGCATCAGTTTGCTCAGTCGAAGTATGGATATTTATTAAAACCGGATTGTCTTCCGAGTGCGTCTGTCGTTCCCGAACTCTACATTTTGAACTGGTGAAACCATACTGTTATTGACGAGAAATGCTGGTCCAAAACTGTGTGATTCAGCTCTCCGTAGAAGAAAGTGAATTTGTCATGTCGAATGCTTTCTTCACCTCCCACCGGGATTCTTGTGTCGTTAGTATATTCAGTCCGTAATTATAGTAGGTTTTGCCTACAACCGTCTGAAAAGAAACCTTTTGATATAAGACTCGTACGTTCCACGTTTCTATTTCAATGTCTTTGTTAATCCTGCTCTTGGAACCCTCTCAACTAATCCCCGCCCGGAGATCCGAATGAGAGACTAGTTTATCTGCAGAATATTTTAACCAAGGAAAATGCATAGAACTTTCTCCACTGTTTCCTGACATAGTGAAGCGGTGTAGGGTTGTCAGCTCTACACCTCGCAATAAAGGCAAACATCAAAGATGCCGTCCTCTATCCATTTCTGGTCTTTGCTGATGTCATCAATCTTCAACCTCAGAGTGGCAATGGTAAAGCTGCTTAACTTCACTCTGATATTTTTGCTCGGGTTTATCTTTCCTTCACCTTCGTAGATTCCTCTAGTAATTGCAAGGTAGCGGTAATGTTTTTGGTCCTCAACGGAATATTTCCGGTACCCACTATATGTGGTTGGCAATCTCCTATTCGCCACCTCAGGAAGCGCCTGATGGGAAACCAGTAACTCCAAGCAGGTGAATATTCATATTATAAATCAAATCAAAATAATGTCAGTAAATAAAAAAATACTAGGGACTCTAGCCCTAAAGCACCTACGTAGTCGGTCCCCATGAGAAATAATCCTGAATTTTTAATTTTATAGTTTTGGGGCGTGTGTGTCCGTTTATGTATAATGAGTAGGAAACGAATAAGCTAAATTATTTTAAATTGTATATATTAGTGTTCCATACTAACATAGATTAAATATTGACAAATATTGTTTTAGTGCGCCTTTTCTTAAGAAAGGAAAGAGACACAAAAGTATTGTCAACGCCATTACTAAGTGGTCTCTTTTCTAACATTTCCACAGTCAGTTAGAAAAAATCTGGTTTCTATGAGATAGAGAGTGTTTCATAATTATTAATTCGATTCAATTCCAAATCAAACTACATACATGAGTGCAAAAAGTGATCGTCCTCCTAAAAAAACTAAGACAGAAACAGCCGGCGAATAGGAAAAATATGTTTAAAAAAATATTGAAATAACAGAATCACGACAAGAAATATATACATGTTTTTTTCCACATAACATTTTTGTTTCCAGAACAGACCACAGATTCCTTTAAGATGTCGACATATATTTTGTGGCGATATTGATGACGTGTAAATGACTCACCCCTAACTTACAAGGAATCGTCTCCATGTTACACCGTAGTAGGCTAAAGATTTGGAGGATCCAATTCTGAATGAGGCCTGCGCCAAGCCATGCGCTTTCCGTGGGACCCCAAAATATTATACTTTTATCGTATAATCGTCCGAAAATATTACCTTGTTCCAGAAGTCTGCTTCCTTATTTCGGTACTCTTTTCCAAATTTAAATGCTTGATGCAATTTGTTTTGTTCACCCAGAACTTTTCCCGAGCTACCTAACCGTGATACCTCAACACCATCACGATACCTAACATCTCTTCTACAAATGTTGCCTCTGTTCTGATACCTCAACACCAAATCTTTGCAATTCTGCTGCCAGCTGCACAGCTCTACTGTTAGGGTCCTTTTTATTTTCCTGATAATAAATCAAATATCTCATCCGCTCAGCACTTTTGCTCTTCCACTACAGGGATGGTTTTGTGCTGTTTTGAAAACTCAAAACCTATCAGCTTTTACAGTAATTGCACAGTCAAAGGAGCTGTGCCAGCAAGTTTGGATAATCTCTCAACGATTTATACTGATTGTGCAATTTAATAATCGCTTCTCTTGTCTCTTCAGCTGTTTCTGTGTGTTTCCTGCTCATTTTGAATTTTTATTATGCATTGGCAGCTTCCTACTGATGACTGACTTTGCTATGTCTCTTCTTCGTGCTCGACAGAGGTACATTAACACGTGAATGTTCGTAAAACGAGCATTAGCTTCTTCGTTGTGCTCTATTACCTCGAGTGTACGATCACATTTTGTGTCTGGTCTGCACTACTCATGTTTTCTTTCGTTTCGCGATACCATACTTATCGTCTCCTTTTTTATGTAGGCTACTTCTGGAATTTAATTTCATTGCTCATATTTTGCACACATTAATTTATTAATCTCCTTGTTTCGTTCTAACAACCCTTTTCTTTAATTGTATACGTGTATGATCACTTTCGCACTCACTGCATATTCTAATAGGTACACGTGACGCAGTATAGTTTCCCACAATCCTGTGTAACATACGCGTTACTGACAAATTGATATTTTGATATCCATTAAAATGCTTCTTATTACTCTATTTTAGTTCATTCTTGCTTTTGACAGTTACTGACTTACTGAAGTCTTATAAAATCACAGGCTATTAACGTAAGCAATAATCATCCTAAATGTCTTCGATATAAGATACAATCTTTAATTACAACACCAACTTTAAAGATCTGATTTGTCATCATATGTATCAAACTAAGATCTAAGTCAAAATTTATCCACTAGAGAGCAGTAGAATGTAGAAGAAAACTTATTGTCTACATTTATATGTTTGTAAGAAAAATATTTTTAAAATATTACACTCCCACAATTAAACAAAAACAAATGTCAGCTAAGTTTGTCAGTGGGCAGAAAGCGTAATTTCTAATTTCACTAACCAAATAAGCAATCATTCTTCGACTGACAGTAAGAGTTCCTCTATGAAATGAGTTTCATATCATATGTTTTTATGGGTCATGCAGAAACACGAAACAACTTTTTGTAGGTATACAAGGTATTGTTTTTAATTACCTTGCCAATATAGCAACCAACATTTAACTATGGAAGGTTTTTCACGAACCACTGTCTATCCATTCAAAACAAAAGCACAATATGGACGTTCATAACTACTTATTTTACTGGGGTATCTACAATTATGTGTTATCTTTGTGTCTTGTTACCGATACTTTTAATTCGGTAAATATTTAAAATAAAATTTGAGATAAAAGTTTCGGCAAAGGAAAAAAATGTACTTGATTTTTCTCAAAATTGAAGAATAATTTTGCAGAATTAAAACAGTTAATTGGTCAAATGGGATTGTGGAAAGATCAGGAGCTGTCTCGTAACAGAATTTGTACCATTCGATCACTGGCAAATGTTCCTGGCAATATAATCCCCCACGTAGCCGGGACACAGCAAACGCAATAGCGGCTTATATGACATTTTGTGACGGTTGGCGCGAACGTTAGATGTACGTTTGAGCTCATGCATCAAGCAAATGTCTTATCGCTCATAGACGTCATCAAACAGTGAAAAGGACTCCATGTGTGCCGCTCTTAACTGCTGAAGGCAACATGTAGATCGGCAGTCATAAGATGATGACTGCCGTAGGCCTATATGAAAAATCAAGATAAATTATCCAAAAGAAGTATGCACCGTTACGTGAAAGTCGCGTTGGACGATGCAAGGCCCTTACCGTCAAATATCTTTTTCACTCCTGAACTCATTGAGCAGATTAGGTATCAGCGTGACCCGCACTTGCACTCCCAACTGGTGACGGAGACGAAACGGTATATCTAATCTTTGGACGTGAAACAAAACAAAGCATTTGGCTTCTCCACCACTCAAAAAGTCAAAGCTACGGTTCGGGCTACGGATGTTGCTAACAGTTGTCTTTCATGAAAGGTGGCCATGCAGTGGTCCGAATGTATGCAGCCGTCGAGAGAAAAAGGCATAAAAGTTGATCTCCGGTACTGTGATAATACACGAAAATACAATAAATGAAACCACGTTTCTTTCGAATTTCGATGGAAGATCAAAAAATCTCCCCATTCGCAATATGCTGCCCAGCGATATTAAATTGTTTAGTCCTTTGACCAGACCCTCAAAGATCCATGTTTTGTTTCGGAAGGTAAATTCCAAACATGTGTTACTAATTGGCTCAGTAGGAAGATTGCGGCTGCCGCAACAGAGAGATCGTTGCCTAAGCAACTATTTTTAATGTGTGTATATGTGACTGTCTCTGACTTCAATTTGATTTGAAAACACCGTTTTCTATGGTGACTTTCTTTATGATCTGTAGGCATCTATGGCTCTGGCCGGGATAGGATAGGGAAGAGGATAGAGGAGGAGTCAGTCAGTCGGCGTAATTTCAAAATTCCATTCCCTTATTTGTCTGACGTATCTAAAAAAATACTGTCAAGATGATCGACCGCTGGTATCGAACCCAGTGCTTTACAATGGGAAGCCAACGCTAAACTTTTCATGTTCATATTTCATCTTCTTTTCGCTATTAAAAATTATGCCGATTGATTAAATTAAATATTGAAAATGTAATAATATTTGACTTAGTCCTTAACACAAATCAAAGGAAGAAGTGTATGAATGTGAACGTAATATTGATTTGAGAATGTATAATGAAATATGTTGATAAGTATTGCTATATTGACAAAGCATAAAACTACCTTAATAAATGTTTTCACTTGCCTTCATGTTGGATATTTAAAAAAAAAAATAGTAGGCATGCAAGGATTTTAAACAGATCTTCTAATGCAGTATTTAAACGTAAAAAGATGTCAATTGCTTATAAACTGAGAGAGATTTATAGTAGCATTTACAGTAAACAGGAAGATAAGTCGCAGTAGGTGATAATGCACGTGTTCCATCCTCTGCTGGTAATCTGTGTTGTGGGTTGAATCCACAACTAATGTGCTGGAAGTTTCTCTTACTGCGAAGTGGTGCTAATATTGTGTGCGATCTGTGGCTACTTCAGGAGAGTTATTAACACCGTTCATTCAAACTTTCGAGCTAAGAATTCTGTGTAATCTGTAGAATGAAGCATCGTAAAATCACAAATTCTTTCGGAAGAAGTGCAAGCGATGACTATCCTGTATACACTTTTACAAATTAATTTACCATGTATTTTCCAAAGAGGAATTTAGTGCAAAGCTTCCTCTGTATTTTAGGAGATACGACCTTTTTATGAACGGCATACGGTGCATAATCAGGGCTGTAAACGCCGTATGGAAGATTAGATTACGCTGCTGTTAATTTAGTATGAATATGAACAAAATGTAATGCAGAAAGAGTTACGGATAACTTACAAGTATAAACTTACTTAGTTCAAGTACTAAGTTTATCATTATGACAATTATAAATTGTATTATATCTTATGTAGATGATTCCTGAGCTTCAAAATATATTTTTTACCTCTTTTCACATTTACAAGTAACATCTACAAAGTGAACGATTTTCATGCAAGTATTCATTCAGGGTCATTCATAGAATGGGGCACGATGGTACACTTTTCAGTCTTGTATTCTTGGGTGTGACCAGAATTTGATTTGAAGAGCAATATTTGCCAAATCAGTTTAAGGGTTAATCCTTACGCTACGATAATGAAAACTTAAGTAATGAAATAGGATATGTATTTGAATTGGGAGCTCCGGCAAATGGGATACCCGGGTTCGAGTCTCGATCGCGGCGACTCTCAATTTTTCTGTGTTAATTTCAACATTTACCATACGTAGAAATGTGTGAAAAAAGTAATAATATCTAACAGGATTATACATAACTTAAACAAGCTTTAGCTTTTGGTGCACTCCCTAAGGAAATTATGCTCATTGGCGGCGGAAAGGGAAAAACAGGAGCTCAGCATAAACCAGAATAGGACTCTTTAGAAAAGTGTAAAAAAAAAAAAATGTCTTGATTGTATTTGTACTCTCTAGAGTAAGAAAATTGGCTGCCTTATGCCAAATCAACGACGAAAAGATAGAAGGATTCCAAAACCTATTAAACGCCATTCTTTTGAATGTAATTACCAAGTAACCACATTAGAGCAAAATCTTTTTTGTAATATGTGTAAGGATATTTCTTATGTAATAATAGTAACTTAATTCTTTAGGTCGATTGGTTTATACTTATCTAAAATGGCGTCCTCTTCTTATCCTGTGACACATTTCCAAGGTTATTAATCCATTTTCTTATCTATACTTGTTTTACCTATTGTTGGACCAGCCGAAATGTTAACTTAATATTTTTAATTGTTGCGATGACCAGTTCTTATTTATTCCTAAGGTAGTATTCTCTTTAATGTGTCGAAATTGCAGTTTTACAGGAAAGAGTTGCTCTCTTTGTTAATTAGTTTGAGCTACGTTCAACCACTTCGCATTCCTAGCTTCTTAAATGTAATTATTGACTTTGATAAAAGTATGTAGTTCCTACAATTGATGTCACAGACTTATCATTCCCACCTCATATTGTACGTAAATGACAAAAAAGTTTCGAATAACACCAAAGACACAGACTTGGAAGTAAAGCAGAAGAGGAAATTAAAATTTTTCCGGGTTGTTCACAAAAATAATTTCCTTTTTGCTAATTTTACGGTACCCATTAATAAAAATAAAAACGTAAATTATTTTGCCCAATTGGGTCAGGATAGATTATTATGTAACTATTTTTAAAAGTTATCTGACTCTTATTTCAGAACAACATGAACCTTTAATCACTTCCTAGAAACGCACAAATCTCTGCGACTGTGACAAATAGCGTTGAACACGGGCTGTAGAGAACAAGTAGGTAATTTGTCTTACTTTACTGAATAAATAAAAGAAAAAAAAACGTTCGTTTTCATAAGCGTATGTTCGATGTCCTTTGCCAACGCATATGATGAGAAAATCTGGAATAATTGACTCACATTATTTTGATTATGCAGAGAGAATTCTTTTCTGGACGAACTAGTCTTCAGCAAAGAAATACTTATGACACCAATAAAGGAAATATTACCAGTTATTTAAATTCGAACAATCCTAGAATTGTCTTAAACAGTTTAGGGGGACAGACCTGATAATCTGGTCCAATTTAATCCCAAATGCTTTGCCTGAAATTGAATCAAAGAGTAGGAGAAATTTCTAATCTGATTTAATGGTACAGTATTTTAATGATCGAATGAACCTACATTCAGTACTGTATTTTACAGCTGTAAACTGATTAACGGTCAGTTTATATCACTACTGAAGTTAAGACATAACGCGGCGGAACGAAGTTCCGGCATAACTAATATCTAGCCTCTAGAGTACCGGTATAAATTCACCAAGTAACCAATTCACCATTAGAGACTTAATAATCTAGAAAGCATTTTCGAAATGTATTTTGACAATAAGTTTAATCTGAACTGCTAGTAGCATTATGATCTTATATTCTTGTCTTGATAATTTATATTAACTATATATCCATTTGTTTTTAAAATAATAAATCACCACTAGCAACTCAATTTTGTTTACTGATGTGTGTTAAAATTTACATTGGCTATCCTTCCTGCTATTGTAAATTTAAGTAAAAATTCCTTTTACAAATTTATAGGTTTATAATTGTACAGTTCTGCCTAAAATATTTTTCCAATTTTAGCACTGATTCTTTTCTGCAACTATATATACATCAACTGCTTTTGAAAAAAAATAGTAACCTCTTGCCATTTTATAACGTCTGTCGCTAGATAAGGAGGATCGCTAGATAGGAGGATCGCAAACTATTTACCTTTTTAATTAAGCCTAATAGTAGGTTAGGTTAGCATAGGTCATTGTGAGATACAGAAAAGTAAGTTGCTAAAGTCCACCCGTGAAGGAATATCAACTGCCAAGCTTTTGAAAATCTTTCGTCTTTCAAAATCACAGTTTACTTAGATGACGGTCATTGCGCAAGTCAAGAACATTGATAATGGTGTTTCCCCAAACTTTGTTTTGTGTTCATTCAGTTCGATATTTTATCCGGACCAAAATATAACTGAACGTAACCTAACTCAACCTTAACAAATCTAAGATATCCTGAAATAAGCAAACTAAAATAAAGTTGAAAAAATTATAAAATCAAATGAATATCTTTGAGCGCATAGGTAATGTACACCTTAAATGGGAATACAACCAAAAATTGTCAATGTAGGCGCTCTCTTTGCATATCTCACATGTTAGATAACCGGTATCAGAACGAGTCATTATAACAGAGCAATGGGTTAGGCATACGAAACATCTATGATTGTAAAATATGTTATGATTGGATTTCAACACTTATGTAGCTACAGTAGCAGAGATTTATTAACATGAAATTGAGCCTAGAGATATACTGAAAGTACTGTATGTATACAAGTAAGGCGCAACTATAACTATTATCGCTGAGGTACTGATAAAAAGCTAACAATATCAAGGTTTTTACCCAGCGGCCGAGTCCCAAAGCAGCACACTCACGTGAAAATAACGTGATATTTTGGTCGACGAAATCAATGAAATTTGTAATGAAATTACGTCGCTATTACGTGACATTTTGGTCTTTTAGTTGGCGTAAGTCTGTCATGTCTTATCCTCTAGTTTTTGGCGACATGCTATGATTATATCTCGTTTTCGAAAGCGACTTCGTGATCTTAGCCAATGTGGTTGGAGTAAAACAGTGAATTTGTTGGATTCACCTATTTTATGTGTACGCCGCTGCTTTCTAAAATGCGGTTAAAATGCAAAAGCACCGGGATCAAACGATTGTTTTGGGACAGATTGGTTCAATTATATGTTTATTTGAAACAAATAGCTACAGGAACAAGCTGTCAGTGGAGGAGTTTTACATACGTTGTTTGGTTTGTGACATTTATCCATCATTTCGACGTCTTTCGCATCAATTTTCGAGCTAAACATGACGTCATTATCACGTTTGTGTGCTGCTTGGGATCGAATTGTAACATTTGCGTGTTTTCAGTCGATCCTGAGGATACATGTACTGCAACGACAACAATGGTAGTATCTTATTTACTAACTCTATAGCTTACGGAACTAGCAAGTTCATCTCCACAGTAACAAACGTTCGCCATGAGATTCTATCGTGGGCAAAATCAAGCCAGTTTTAATAAGAAACACCTACTTCTCGAAGATCCCTTCTAATATTGCCGTCCCTTCTAACATTGCCGTCTCGGTCTTCCCAATCGTCTTTCTTCCATCCGGTTTTCCAACCTAGATGGAAATATAGTGTTCGTTTTTCTCTCATTCGAACTACAATTGTTGTATCACAATAAAAATATTTTTTGCACTCGGTTTTATCCTATAAAGCGCGATAATGACAGCCATAGACCTTTTAAACAATTATGAATGTCGATCTGTGCCTATTTGTCTAGAGTAAGGCATAAATCTGAAGACACTTACAGTGTTGAAACCGCTGCGGGATTTTTAACGAACCTTTGATAATGACAATGGGAGAGTGGGTGAAATTGTAAATTTCGTAACTTAACGTCTAAATGTTACAAATTAAGGATTTGAATACTTTCACAAGAATTTGTATGTAAAAATCAAGATTTTGCAGATACTATTTTACATAATGTAAGGTAATCTATAAAGTTCTTATCGTTTTTGATAGTACGAAACAGATAGGTATACAGAAAATGTCATTTACTGTTAGTCTTCAAGGTAAACCTCATCCGCATCCAGTATCTTTCGCCTTCGTTCTTGCAATGCCCTGGTGGTTAAACTTGGACGCAAAATAGGCCATGAATGCCCGTCGCAAGTCTGCCTCATTGGCGAAAGATTTCTCACCAACATGGTCGTTCGTTCAGGGAATGCAAAAGTTTTGTTGGCGTATAGTTCAGAGAGTACGGTGGATGGTACAGTGTTTCTCAGCCAAGTCCCTGGATGGTATCCCTGGCAACCCGCGCCACGTGAGGCATGGGATTGTCGGTAAAGAACAGTACACCGTTGCGAATCACCAATTGGCTGCAGTGCCTATTGCACATGTTCCAGCTGCTTGTGAGCATAGGTCCGCACTGATAGTTTGTTCGGTGGTAGCACCTCGTAGTGCATCACTTGGCAATTAGTTTACCAGATACAGAACATGATCTTGTGTGGTGTAGAGCTGGTCTTGTAGTATGTGTGATCGAGTAGAGAAAACATATTTCTAATTGGTCGGCAATTTGAGTGCACGTAGGACGCAAAATCACACATTTCCGAATCCCTGTCTACTAAAGAAATCGTAACAAAATGTCTTCACATTTGAATTCCTGGGAACAGGTAAACATGTGAACAGGTAAAACAGGAACAGGTGACCAGGGATGTAATGGGGGGTGTACGCGTGTATACGGCGTATACCCACCCATCTAAATCTTTTAGACATCACTGTACAACCACCTAAAATTTATGAAATGTGCAGGTATATGAGATAGTAAGCGAAAGGTTTCGTTACAACGAGCGAAGCCTATACCTACCTAAAAAATTTGCATTTCATCCTTCCTATTTTAAATTCTCGAGCTGAAAGCTCGTATAAGTATCATGGCTTATACCCCAACCAGCTGCAGCTCTTCACCAATTGTCATTACCCTAAGATTGGATCAGATTCTTTATAATTAACGTGCAATAACTTGTAAACTGTTAAAGATACGGTGAAGTTATTCAACCAGTGATTTTCTGAGAAAATGAAAGACGTATTTGATGTGCTAATTGCCCCTATTTACATTTTATTAATTTCCATTGAAGATGGAGCATCATGCTTCAGAGAGTGCGTAGTCTAATTTATATTGTATGTAGTTAAAACTGGAATTGGTATTGCGTAAAATCTCTCTCTATGTATATGCAAGGTCTGTCTGAAAAGCATTGCGCGTTATTGCGCACGTATCCGAAGTTTTTTTTTCAGGAAAGTATTGCGCAATGTATGTCAAAGTTGCACACAGTGGAGCAGGTACCCTTCATGCGTATGCCCGTGATTCTCTCTTACTTCAACAGCCGTTAGGCAGCCAGTGTGTATTATCGTGTGGTTCTTCTTTGTCGCAGTTCCGTTTGAGTAAAATAACAGAATGTGTGGAACAACGATAATGCTTCAATTATGAAGGAAGCTTGAAGATTGCCAACCAGAAATAATGGACAGATCCGTTGGGGAATACACAAGTAAAACACAGTATAATCGGTTCAAAAGAAACATCAGAACCATCCATCCATCCCCGCCAGATGCTGATGGTAATATTGTTCAACATTGTATATCACAAATGCATACCAGAAGGACAAAATGTTATCTTCAATTTCTCCGTCGCCTACATGATCCAATTCATGGCCAAAGACAAGACGTGTAGGTTTCACAAAATTGGATGGCCGCTGGGTTCGTTCCCAGGGCCTTACGATTGCTAACCCAACCCTCTACCAGCTAAGCTACGACCCCCGGTGCCGTGTTGTAGAGCCTTATCTAATAATTGAGGAGTTTGTTGCGGAAACTACAGATATGAAAATAAAATGTAAGTTTTGAGGAAAAAAAAACCACCCTTACAAATTCCGTAATTTTGGCGAAAGTAAAGCAAATAAAGCTAAAACCCTCCACATTTGCTCTAAATCGATTTCAAAGTCTTTTTGAAGGCTTTTTTTAGGGCCAAAATCTAAGGTCGTTTTAAGGGCCACCGGGCTCGCACCGGCGCCTGTCTTGGCATTGGCTAAGATATGTCGGTCCCTCCAGAGTCCTCCCCGAGCATTCCTCCTCATGTAGGCGGTACTGCCACAGCCACCTCCAAGTCTCATATAAAGCCTTCCAAGCTGAACAATGTAAAGAAAACTCAGTCAGTTGCAAATGACTCTGAAAAGCGTATCCGGAAAGACGCAGACCCATTAGAGGCTAGCTCCATTCAACAGTTAGGTACTGTTAACTTTCGCAATCGCCATTCAGACTACTACACCATTCCTAATACCAACTCAATAAGACGCATTCAACACAGATCCAATCCTTCTCTTTCCTCCCTACACTCCCGTGAGCCAGACCAAGACTTATCTGATGACCAAAATGAAGAACAAATGCAAGGAGAATTTGACATCGATTCTGAGGATCAATTTCCAAATGTCAATGATGTCCATCCAAAGCAAACAGCAGGGAAACAGCGCACAAATCCAAATGCCATATCAGCCAGTGACACTGAAAGCGACATGGAAGTCGAAGGCTGGACTAAACCCCATCACTCGGCTAAAGTTCGAAAATTGCAAAACTCAGCCACTCCAATAGAAACAAATAATCGCTATCAGCCACTAACCGATAATGGAGCACCACCACCACTTTACATTTATGGCATCCGCAATAAGTTTCAATTTACTAAAACTCTAACAGCAGTTTGTCAACAAAAACCAGTAATCACTCATGCTAAAGATTATGTTCGGTTTCTTACCAAAAATCGTACGGATTATGACAAGCTTTTAACATACTGTCAACAGCAAAACTATCAGCACTCCACTGAGTTACCAAAGCAAGAAAGACCATATAAAGACCATACGCAATATAAAGTGGTATTACGTAAATTGCCAATAGATACACCACCACAAGACATTCTTGATGATCTTGTCTATATTGGATACAAACCTCTTGAAGTAACCCAGATGTATGGGAAAGATAAACAAACTAAAGAACGCATTCCATATCCATTATTCCTGGTGTCATTTCCAAAAAGTACTCCAATCAAAGAAGTCTATGAGATACGCTACTTCTCAGCTACAGAGTAGAAGTTGAACCTTATCGTCCTCCACAAATTTTACAATGTTTCCAATGCCAACGTTTAGGCCATTCAAAAAGTACATGCTATTGTAACCCCGTATGTGTCAAATACGGAGAAACACACATCACACAAGAATGTAAAAAACCTCCAGACACACCAGCTTTCTGTGCCAATTGTCGTGGTGATCATCCAGCTAATTACCGAGGGTGCAAAACATTCAAATATGCTATGGAACAAAGACGCACACAGCAAACTAAAGCTTCCTCAGCAGTGACAAAAGTCAACACAGACTCATTAATCAAAAGCAATCCTCCTAAACAAAGTGTTAGTAACGCTCAAAAACAATCAATTCCAACTACTAATGATAATAATTCTACTGCTTCCTTTGCATCAAAAGTTCAACACTCTACCAATAAGAACAATGCACGTTCATCTACTTCAGCAAGTCCATCTGAACAAGAAAACGCAAACTCAAATGAACAGCCTGCCTTAGCTTGCATATCTTTATCCAATCTGAAGGATTTTGGAAACACAATAGAATCACTTTATCACACCTTCAAGAGACTTTTCCAAGGATTAAACCTCATGAAAATACTCACCAGAGTGCAACAAGGACTTTCAACTCTCTCGCCAAATGAATGCTCGAAACTTCACTTTCCAAACCGTCATTTACTCTGATTGACTGACTGACTGACTACTGTTTTGATAACTTTTTCAAAGATAAGAACTATTGCTTGAATGGGAGACGTGGGTAATTTGAGACTTTTTTTAGGCAATTGTGAGTGCCATATTCTAGCGGGCTCCAACGGGATTCGGAGAGTAACGAATCATCGCGTGGAACGTCACAGGTGTAGAACAGGTTACAAATATAGCAAAGAACTATGCTTGTATATGATATGAGATATAGAAATACACAAACTTTTCTCTTTCATTCATTGGTAGTGCCATGGCACACTGTCTCCCCCTCAGCGGCCGCGGCTGATCACAGTCACTAGAAGAGTGATTCTAGCCCGCGAGTCTCCTCATTGTAGACATGATCTATGCTATATTTTGACCAAAATTGTTGATTTATGGATCACAATTATCTGAACCCTTAGGTATTCCTCCATCAACAACCGTTTTGACTTTTAAAAATCATTTTAGTAAAGCTGATATAATAAGTACCAATAAATGTAGCAAAAATTGTCGCTTGGTCAATTTCACCCTGTCTTGGTAACCAATCTTGGCGGCTTGGCACAGAAAACAAGTTTTATCTTTTCGCTTGCTAAAACTGTGCAACACAAATAGTCCCTTTCCCGTTCTGCCGAGCGTTGCTTACAATAATGAGTTTTATTTTAGCAAACCCTTATTCTTCCACGCCCCTAATTTTAAAAACAATTCCTGGGTTAAAATGACCCAGTCTTAGTACTTTACGTAACATTTTGACCTTGTTTCTAGAAGGGTTAAGAGGTTCCTGATAGTGAATGCAAACAGTTTTACAAGTATCACAGTTTTGCAAGTTAATCCAACATAAATTATTTGTATTTTAATATTTTCTGATCTGTTTTGTCTTTTGTTATTTACAAGTAAAGATAACGAAATAATTTCTTATGAAACTACACCACACACTACTAACGAATACTCGGAGGTCCCTGGCACACAAAAAAAATCATTTTTGTTACAAAGTAGATTGGCAACACTGACAACTGGGGTGCTTGGGGTGGCGACATACACAGTATTTTTGTATCGTGTCTAATAAATCTTTTGACAATTTTGGTGAAGATGGGTCTAATGAGAATGGAAGTAATTTGAAAACATGTGTATTTTAAAAAGATCGGGTTGGCAACACTGAACGACTGCAGCAATCAAAACCTTTCTAGCGGCTCCAAGCTAGTCTAGTCCAGACCTTTCCCACAACATCTATATCTACTCCTTGTGGTTCCTGAGATGTATTTTCTAGATACATACAGACAGACACGGACTCACTGAGCGGTATTATAATGTCCCTTAACCTAACCTGCATTGTTTTGAACAATTCGGGAGAGTATCTAAAGTGCAGCCCATAGGTAGATCGAAATGTTGAGAACATATGCAAATGTACACCATTTGGTCGTGTTTGGTTAACTTAGAAAAAGATTGCATTCAAACATTATCTCAACGCAAACTAACCTGATACTACTTGGTCAATTACTCATTACTAAGAATGTCTAATTACTGTTAAAGAATACATAATTATGTACTTCTGAGTTACTTATACAGCTTCATCTTCAACAGTTTGTTTGAAATGATTTTGCTCCGAAACCTTAAAGTTCGTCATGCAAAGAAATGGTTTATTTCAATTTAAATATGTCCGACATAATTAATACGAGGTTGCTATATGAACGAAACAGTGATAAACAATAATGCTTTTGAAAATACAACAATGCTGTTGATAATGTTTTAAATTAGCAATATAATTGAAGAAGTTAACATTTATGTCACAAAGCAAACATTTGTCATTATAATAAATGAGAGCAATAGGTTTGATTACTTTTTCCCCAGTTTAGAAATATTAATAATATTTAAAAGTTATAAGATGTGAGTTCGAACTACTTGATATATTTACCTAAATTTACGAGCTAAATGCCGGGATAATACCGGGAAAGTGCCCTGAACGTTAGTAAACTATTACCACAAGAAAATTATTTACCACGGGACGACATCTATCGGATATGTTGCGGGATTAGTTCGCACAGTCTATTTAACTTGACAATAAAATGTGTTTTCGATAAAAGCAGAATTTTGTACTTTTAGCATTGGCATTGGCTGGTGATTTAGCATTGGCTGATAATGGCCTGGGAATCCTATGCTTGACTATATATAGAATGTTGGATGACGTCGTAGAAACATTTGCTGGGACGAAGGACAATTAAAATCTTTGGTAACTCGCTTAATCAATAACACAGGAGGACCTAAGTTCACATTTGACTGTGAGTATCCAGGCAAACCAAGATTAACGTATAGGAGGTTAGCGAAGAGACCAAACGGACAAATTTTATAAGCTTAATTAAGACAAGAATTTTAACATGGAGACTCGGCACACCCAACTGCTTAACGATTCACTGATTAAGAGAAAGGCATTACGTCTGAAATGAATTATATATAATGAACAGAGGCTTGGGAAAAGATTTAAAGAATTAGGAAGAGCGTCTCTTCTAGTGATTCCGCCAGCCCCCTTCCCTATGGGGGTGTTTACCCCCAAAGTCTTGACAACACTCCCCAACTTTAAAATCTTTGTCATGAAAAATCGATAGAAACCGTACAAAACTTCAGTAACACCCTCGCAATTTTGACTTTACACCCTCCCCAAACTGAAAATCCTGGCGGAAACCCTGGTCTCTTGATAGTTTCTATAAGAGGAAAATGTTATATTAAATAATAAAACAAATTTCGAAACCAGTAGGCCAGGAGGAGAACAGAATGAGAATTCATAGCTATTTTTCCAGAAAACTACTACCCACTACTATAACGACAAACTGAAGAAACGAAATCAGAACTTCTGGAAAAGAATCAAGAGGGAATCTAACAAAGAAAACTGGTGGGTGAAGATGCTACAAGGACCCCCACTCCGCTGAACGCCTATTGATCAACAAATTTGAAACATCTAACATAAATAGTTTTCACCCAAAACGATTGAATAACATACAAGATTTCAGCCAAACGCATTCTAACACATGGAAAATAAATTTAAAACCTGCATAAACAAACGTAAATCGACAAACTTGAAAACGGTCGTCCTGAGTACCAAAATCTGAGCAAAACCATGAGATAAAAAAGCTGTGGAAGAAAACAGGAAATGAAAACCACCAGGTTAATCAATTGAAGAATGGTGCTATAAAGTTCACAGGAGTTCTACACCATAAACGATACCAGAAAGAACGTAACCAAAAACCTCTCGATCAAGGAGAGAGAAAAGGTACAACTTGACGGTTATTAGTGTATCAGAGGTCAAGCAACATTACTGTGACATAAGCGGGAGGGAGACCCTAAATAGAAACATTCAAATACAGAGAGACAACTCGAATAAAACAATAAACACCAAAGCAAACTCAAGGGACCACAAGAGATCTGTAACGGAAATTTTTGAAATTGATAAACTCATGGAGAAATCCATAAATTACCTCATTGAAATCCACTAGGCGAAAGGTATACACATATTGTACACACTCTACTACATTCAGATAGAAGCGATCTGTTTGAGTAATCTAACAGTTAGTGGAGATGTATACATAACAGCATATAGGAAGATAAAAAGAGCCTGACATACTGACATACAATCGAGTTTAAACGATAATACGAGTACTTGTCAGGCCGTAAAAAGGCTTGGCAGAAATAGATCATTCATTTATGTCAATATATAAAAGAAAAAAGCTTAATATGTATATATTTTTAATTTTGCATTCCAACTTTTTAGTTCTATAACTCAGAATTAGTAAAATCTTATTTTTTTTAACTTTTTAAATTATCCAACAACAGAAGCTGACTATGAATTTCTACTAAGACTTGTTAAAGTATTTTTAGTAAACACACGTCGTACACAGCTGTGTATTTTTGCAGCTTGTATTTTTGCAAGGGGAGTAACATCCGATTTTGGCGCCACTTCGAAGGAGCCAAAAATGTACAGTACCCCTTCCTTATCTTCATTTTCCGCTTCCAATCCGGTGTTTGGGGGCATGATTCTCCCAGACTCTCATGTTAGGGATGTCACTCCTAAATTCTCGAGCGCACCTTGAGCATAAAACTTTTTACGGTCGAAAACGATAGAAACTATGCAAAACTGCACTTACACCTGTCATTTTTTGCTTTACACCCCCAAACTGAAAAACCCTGCGAAATCCCTGGTAGGCACGTGCAACCTTTACTCTCCCATACTAGCGGCTCTGGGTACCTTCCAAGAGCTGTTTTTCTAATCTACGAAATGTTCACTGCATGTTTGACATTTTACTACAAGGCTTCACTTATTCGTGAAATCGTTCGAATGTTGATTTAAAATTTTCAACTTTTGGAACATAAAAAATTTTGGCCACGCACTATATTTTATAGTAATATTTTAGCTAGAATCTGTAATTGAGTCCATTCGTATATATTTCTATCAAAATATACAAAAATAAAGCAATATTTACAGAAAGTAAATTCATCTAATAATTCGCAGATGTCAGTGAGTGACGATGTGTTTTTCCTCCTATATTCTATATCCTATATGCTCGTATATTAATATATTCTGTAATTTTATTTATGGAAATTAAACTTAACACATTCATCTTGAATGTGATCTTTTAATTTTTTGAGGGGGTGGTGGGGCTAGGTACTTTCAGAGAATTTGGGGGAAATGCATGTCAGAGTGTAAGTGTGGGTTGCAAAAATGTCAGTGCGTGACGACGACTTTAACATTAAATACTACATAGTATTCTTATTGATTGCGTGTTCTTTCACCGGGAATGTATCCTACAATATCGACTCTATCGAACGGTGTGTTGAAATCGCCTTTGTTGCAATTATAACTGAAGTTAAAGGGTAATTCAAGTAAAAAAATGTATTCTAAATGTCAGTGCGTGACGCGTGGAATCGCTCTCTATTAGCAGTTAGGTTCTCTAAAATCCAGAAACAACCATATCCCAGAGTGGATTCGAACGCAGAGCCTTGGAGACGTTAACCTGGCGCTTCAAACCACACCACTCCACGAGCCATAGAGGTAGAAACTACGACTGGTGCGAATGGAAGGTGCGGGCTCTATAACTCATTACACTGTGAAATATACAGAAACGGGCTTGGAAGACCTTCAGAATAATTACGAAAGTATATTTGACCGTTTCATGCGTATATTTGTATGGTTAAAGAGGGGAATATTTCTTTAAAAATGTTTACATTAGGCTGAACAGTCCGCTAGGAATTGTGTCAGACATATTGAAAAACAAAATACGTGAAAAATAAAGCGGAAAATTTGACACCGATCTTTTCCTGATTCTGAACATCAAATACCTGAAGAATGTGAAAAAACAGTTAAACTTGGCAAGCAAATCGAGCTGAATGACAAATACCACCGTACCAATAAAAACAATAAGTAAATACTTACTAGTTCTGAATTTCTGGACTGAATTATTTTAAATAGAAACATACAGATGACTCACACTAAGTGCTCTTTAACAACATTTGAATACTTAAACATATTCTTCTTGTAATATGTATAAGATTATCTCACACTCCCTTAGTGTAAGATTTCTTTTAAAGAAAAATTTTATGTTGGTTGTGTGACTGCATCTTTCCTCACCAGTTGACTTCACTCATATTGTTTAGATGAATTTTTGATCAAATAAACGTTTTAATTTCATTTTGGATAATATTATGGTTACTCTAAAGTATCTGATTCGTTAACATTTATCCCAAGGTTTTGCTATTATCTCGATGATATACAAACCGTAGTAGAATCAATGTTCTAAACATAATTTGCAAACATGTTGTGATCGGGTCACCGAGCCATACACAGGAGAGTAGAATCTGTAGTAAAAAATAACCATGTTTGTGTAGTTTTACTTTTCAACACGAAGATATCCAGGAGATGTGCATGATGCCGCAGTTCATGAACTGAACTCTTTGTTAGTGATGTGTTCAATGTGTAATTTATTAAGTCCTTTAAGACAGTAATACAACTTCTAAGACCACTGAGACAGTTTGCGTACATGAACATGCATTCCTTTTTGCAATCATATTCTAATATTCACTAAAAGTAGAGTTATATGTTTTGATAGCCCCATGTAGCATGTACCGTCGAATATAAATTACGGCCAAGATATGTAAATAACAGGTAAAATATTCCCGCCTCATTGGCTGAATGATGTATGACGTCAGCGGGCACCAAATACGCGTTATGAAATGGCATTGGTCGGTGCCTCTGTGACGTCACGTGGCAGGTAGAGTAATTCGCGCGCACGGCGTCGCCTGCTTTGCGAACGTGTTATTCCAATTCATTTCCGACGTCTTGTTAGTTGCTCAATTTACATTCAACGCACAGAGTAATAGCAATAATAATAGTAAACAGTAATACTTGTAGACAAAGTAAATTTAAATTTCTCTATTATAATAAATCTAAATTAGCAAATTAATATTCTAATAAATTTACCTGGTGGTAATTTTTGAGTAGTTAATGGGGAATAGACATTTCCGTTTTCTCCGTCCTTATATATTTTACAGTTCGCTTGTGTACATCGGATTAAATAACATATAATGTTTTTTAAATTTCAGCGCTACGGTTTTCCGTTATGTAGAAATATAGCATGAAATACTGAGAATTCAATCTCCTACGTCATACAACGAAAATCATCCTCTGATTGGTTTAACGTAATCAATCTGTTCTATTTCCGTAGCTATATGCTTCTCCCTATGTTACGTTCTTTATTCAGAAGTTTGAAGACAAAAAAACAAAAAAGAGAAAGAACATTTACTTCATCACTTAACGAAATAATTAATGTACACTTCGCATCAAAAAAATTGCGACAGCGAACGCCGTGCAGTTAGGCAACCCAAATGGCACCTTCTTATCCCATAATCGTGTCTGGTAAACAGACTGCCTCTTTCTCCTTCCTTCGTCACCCTCACACTAAAATCAGCAAACATCATGGGCACGTTTTGTTTTTCAAAATAGACATGTATTAGTATCGATAAAATGAAATAATAAAAGCGAAACGAAACAATATACGTAAGTTGACGGAGGGAGAAATTTAAACACACACAATGAAAAATTGAAACCGATGGATGCTTTTAGGCAAAGGCAGAGAAGTGAGAGAGAGAGAGATAGAGAAGGGGAGAAAAGAAGAAGAAGAAGAGGGAGTACAGATAAAAATATGGAATTTAAATGTAGCAAAAAAGGACCTAACATTATAAAGTGCAGTGCTCACAAATCTAACAGCAAGATAGAAGTGACTTTTAGATTTTAGATTTTTCAGCACTATACGAATATATAAAGGGATCTTGAAAAGTCATTTTATCACTTTCAATATTGCGACCAAAGTTGATGGTCAGATTAAATACTCATGATTTCCAGTGGAGACACATTTTGGATAATATCAAATGTATAACACACATGCTTTGTTTGTGTGTGGTTCTGCTGCAAATTTGGTGGGGCTCTTTGAACGTACTGGTTCGGAATACTTTGTAATAATGGATCCCGCCAGGATTTTCAGATTAGGGTGTGTAAAGTGAAACTTGGGAGGGTTAGGTAGCTTTACAATGTTTCTGTCAACTTTTGACCGTGAAAATAAAGTTAAAGTTGTGGATACTTTCGAGGATTTGGGCCTGACACCCCCCCCCCAAGAGCCGGGGTCTGGCGCAATAACTGATTGTAACAAACCCAGTAGATACCGTGGGCCATACCTTCCATTCCAGACTACTTATGCAAATTGAATATACAAAGAAAATGAATGGATGATAATTTTTCTGATTTATTTCTATCAGAAAGAGCCAAGATTAGAATTCCAAACTGTATCAAAATGAAAAGTTACAAATCTTCAAAAGCAATATTCGCATGTTCCTATAGGTATAGCAGACATTATATGTTGCACATTTCAAACGTGAAAAAGGGAACACGTTGAATATTATGTTGATAAATTAGAGGATGGAAATGAATGTTGTGCCAACCTAAAATAAAAAGAATTCTTCTCTTGAAATAGCGAAAAAAAGGGGACATTTGCTACTCATATCTTAAAATCTATCTGTTCTGAACATGTCACTCTAGATTCCACCTATTATGAATACAACGTTTTAATAATTACAATACTAATGAAGTAGTGTGTATAACAATTCGCATAGATGGAATGAACACGGCAAAGCTGAAACAGGTCACCGGCTGTCGGGGGATGCTGGTCAGGTTTTGGACTGTGTCATCAGGTTTAAGATTCGAACACATTCTGGCGCGGTGACTCGATGTAGATCTGATAACCCGGAAGATGAAAGGGAGATTTTAATTATTTCATTGCGCTTGAACAGTGTATTTTTCAGGGGTGACCAGGATTGGAGATGTTACCCCGAGAACACGAAAAATACGACATCGAAATTCCCAGTTAAATAGATTTTCCAGACCGGATCAATCGGGTTACCGGGTCACTCATGTTTGGGTAAGTCCCTATCACCGGGTCATCGAAAGTGGCCCGGATGTAGCTATGGAACACGCACAGAGAGAGTGTGTGTAAAGTAAGAGAAAAAACAAACATGAATAGAGAGAGGGAGAAGATGAAGAAGAGAAAGAAGCAGCGAATACACGATAATAATACATCAAGAAAGAGAGGAAGAGAGAAAGACCAATGAAAAACATGAAAAGTATATTATCATTATGCTAAACAACACACATACTGTTTACTCGGATTGTGACCAGGGATGCTTCGTAACTCTCCACAACGAGATGAATCTCTGTTTGAATACTTTAGTGTGTGCGAAACAGAAACTGCTTGTTGGGGAATCGAACCCAGCTTTTCAAATTAGAAGTCCAGCACGATAGCGATACTCCACAGCCGAGTTTATCCAAAACGTGCTTAACAAATGCTATAGTGTTTCTTTCAAAGAATAATAACATTAAAATGGATACTTCTGATCAATGACGTATTTTTACCTTTCCTGGTAACCCCCTGAGACTGGATTTGGACTTTTCCAGCCAACGTTTGTAAATCGTCTTCCTCTCTATAGTGACTCAGGTATTTGATTCCACAGTCTGAAGGATTCTCCATTTTGTATGAGAAGAAATGATTAGATTCTTCACGACCGCTTTGTAAAAAAACTTGGCTTGAACAGGATTTGAACCTATGTTTGTTTGCGTTAGTACTTGAAATTCAGGCACTTTTCCTCTACTCCATTTTGACAACTGAAATCAGAAACCATGAATTACTAAGTTCATCTTTGGAAATAGCCAACTTCATTCTGTAAGTTCTTTAAACCAAAATGCACGCTAAAATTTCTTTATTCAATGACTTATAGACAAATGAGTGTCCACTAATATCCGAAATAACAAAAGTCCAGGAAAAATGAAAGAAACAATAACAGCTTATGCAGTTTCTATGCGCCGTGGAAGTTCAAAGTCACGCTGATAGGAATAAGTATTATTATTATTATTGCAGTGAAACGTCCGATAACTGACAGTTTTATATACCCTATAAAACAGCATTGAATATTATGGAAGTAAACTGTCAGTAATGTACTATATGAAAAAGAACACTGACAGCTTGATAATGTTTTCTTTTAAAGTAAAAACCTCTCTAAAGCGGATGTCTGCTAACTTTTCTTCATAAAATAGTTTTTTTCAGATTTGAGTAACTATCCTATCAGGAATACAAATGAAGACTTTATTTCCAATCCCCCCTCCAATTAATTATTGGGCATCATCAGTAACAATATTGTTACAAAGTGCCTAAATTAACACCTGAGCACCGAAACATGGCACTAGTTCTAGAAAAGTAGGCACATTTTGTTTTCACGAACCACTTGACCTGGCTCCCGTCTAAGGAGAGCGCACATGGAAACAATGTGGAATAGAAAGTTAACAGCACTCTTGCGTATGTCCCCCGCTAACCGGGGGATGCCTCCCCCCCCGCGGCTCATACCGACCAGCACCCTTCGGACTCACCGTGCCCCCCTTGCACACCTCGCTTTGCTCGGTGTGCATCCTTCCTTGGTGGGTTTATATATATCCTAGCTTTTAGTAGCTAAAGTCTACGTTACCATAGTAACTTTTTTGTTCTCTAATTTTACTGTATATAATCTACGAAAAAATGCAAGAAACCAATTATTAATAATAAATTTGGACTTAGAAAAATACGTTTTGAAATAAAAAAAGAAGAAAAACGTTGTTGCCCCAGCCGAGATTCTAACCCTGAACCCTTGAATTAGTTTCACCATGCGTTAACCAGAAGACCAAACTGCCAAATGCGTTAAAACGATTGACAGTATTACATATAATTCGTGCTCTGCGAGTGCGCGAGAGTGGGCTACACCTTCTCTCCATGTTGACCCTCTTTAGGCGAGAGCCAGGTCAATTATTATTAGTTCGTAAAAAAAAATCTGCAAAGTGGAGTCCGAATAATTCTGTTCAATAAACCCCACGAACTTGAACATATGATTAGGATCGATCCAACGTAGCGTATCTCAACCTTTTTCATGCCGCTAACCCCTTGTACGGTGCCTTCTGCCCGGCGACCCCAGAAGTAATTTCCTTGTTTGTAATAAGCGGATTTATTTAACGTTGTATTAAATAGCCTCATGAAGGCTTCAACACACGCACACACGATTTTATGAGCAATTGTAGAAAATGTCACGAAAATATCTGGAAAACTTTCGCTTTTACCGGTCTGTTTCTCAGTTACACGAGTTAATAAAGGTAAAGGTAAAGCTATCCCCTATGCGATACACACGCGCCGTGAAAGGCACATGGGTGATGTGGAGGTAGCGCTCCACATATTCTCGACCTACGGTACGAAGTGAGGTGGTGTGGTCAGTCCCACGCTCAACCGCCTTTACCTTCCCAAGGTACCCAAGAGTACTAGGAACACTCTAGTACTCAGTTTGATACGAGGCTGAGTGCACCGTAGAGCGCCAGGCATGGGGACGATGGGTAAATAACTTTTGTCTGAAAATGTATCACAAAAATTGAACAGGATATTTTGAAACTGGAATCAAAATAAACTCAGATTTCGCGCTAACCTAGTAAACTTGTGCAATCTTTCGTAATGTTTTAAATATTTATGTCCTTTTTTATTTTCTGTAAAATTTGATCTTCATTTTAAAATATGACAGTTGATTTGCTGTATTTTATAATAAATATCCTAAATATAGTAGAGAAAAATTATTCAACTAATTACATTACCTTTAATAATTAGGAAAACAAGTAAAATAAAATATAATTTGTGAAATATATTGGTTTTAGCTTACAAAACCCTAATAAAATTAATTTTTTCAACCTGTTTCGCGAACCCCTCGCACACAACCCACGACCTCGTTGGGGATCGTAACCCCCAGGTTGAGAAGATCCAACGTATACATAAAAGTCGGGAGCTATACTATACATGGTTTTGCCGAATAAGCTTGCTTGTGTATAGCGTTACACAAAATATTTACTTACTTCTTGGTGCGAGTAAACATGGGTTTAAGTCCGTGGGGGACTATTGAAGAGAACAGACTTTAGCCAAAAATATATGCCACGTCGTTAGGAGCTGAGTTGCTTTTTTAGTCGTTCGTAGCAATAATTGATAATATTTAAAAAATATTTTTGTCTTTGCGTACTACCTTAATTCTCTTCTTCATTATATAAACATTTGCAAATCAATTCAACCACCATTTATCTTATTTTGAATGTAAACGCCATTACATTTGGTAGAAAATGCAAATTTAACGTTCCGACGCAGCTGGAAAAAGTAAAAAAAAAATGTTGGAAAATATGCGGTTTGATCCCATATTCATGAGCAGCAAAAGTACAATAACCAAAAGCCTAAAAAAACTTTGGCCATGAGAGCTACGCTAGGCAGCATTCAATGAAGGTAAATTCTATACCGCTAACATTATTGCAATTTTCTGTAGTTTTTTTTCTTTCTTATTCCACAAAAGTTGAAAATGTGGAGATAATTTTGATGCTAGGCGACTTCAGTCAGTAAGTCCGTTTCGAAAATTTACAAAAAAAAATACACTTTCGCGTAATATAGACATATATGATGACGAATCAAATTCAATCCTGAGACACTTGCTGGATTAGGAAACCTTATGGTTGAAGATTCGAATCGCCTGCAAGTGACGACTTTTTATACTTACAATAAAAACTGTCAAATGTTAAAATTTGTATTACGCTTAACTTGTCATATTGCACGAAGTGTATTAGAACTTTAAATTGCAGTTTTAACTTCTCCATTTGCCAATGACATTTTTTTTTGTGATCGTTTCGTTCAGGCTGGTTCACGTTAAAATAAAGGTTGTGTCTAGAGCAACGACGGTTTTCCGTCGTTGCTTTAAGTTTTTAACATCGAGGGTTAATTTACTAGAGCAACGACAGAATAGATTCCACTCTCGCGTAGCTTGAACTGGAAGTAACAGTGACAAGCGCTAAGCCCGGCAGTTCCAGTTTGGTCATATGGATAAGGCATCAGAAAGCTAATCCGAAGGTCCCAGGTTCAAACCCTGCTGTCGAAATTTTGCATATTTTTTTAAAAGGAAAATAAAAGTTTTTTCGCTTTTTTATGTAAATACACAAAATGAAATTTAATAAAAGCTGTGATTTATAATTTTAAAAGAGGCAACTAAAAACTAGGATGTATATAAACCCACCAGGGCAGGATGCACACCGGGCGACAGCGGGGTGTGCAAGGGGGGAAGGCTGCGTCCGAAGAAAGGTGGGCTGCGTTAGCCGCGGGGGGGGGGGGGGGGGCCGCCCCTTTTTACCAATGGGCAAACTCAAAAGTACTGTTTACTCAAAAATTCTGTTTACGCAAAGCTTTGTGCCGTCCCGTCCCGTCGTTGCTCTGGCAAATTAACCTTCGAGGTTAATAGCTTTAAGCAATGACGGAAGACCGTCGTTGCTCTAGACACGTCCTAAAATAAAAGACAATAAATGACCGTATGTTAATGTGGCAATACTTACCATAAACTGAATGTTCCTAAAACTGCCATAATATATTCATTTCATAATTCGACATGACAAAAAGGACATGCATACACATGTGTTTACTTACTACACAATACATACAGACAAAATGTAATACATACGCTCAATGTTACATTTTCCTCGCACTTGAACTTCGTAATTCATGGCTTCTATATTTGGTTGGGAAGATGGAGTACGGGGAACGCGTTGGACATTTCAGCACGATAGCAAGTCAACATAGGTTCAAATCCTGTTTAAGCTAAAGATTTCTTTTACAAAGCAATCATGAATAATCTAATCATCATTTCTCATACAAAACGGAGAATATTTCCGACTGTGGAATGAATCACCTGAGTCGCTATAGAGAGGAAGACGATTTACGAATGTTGGTTGGGAAAGTCCAAATCAAGACTCAGGGGGTTACTAGGACACGTCATTGATCTGAAGGATCGACTTTTCATGTTATTATTCTTAGAAAGAAACACTATAGAATTTGTTAAGCACGTTTTGGATAAAGTCGCCTCTAGAGTATCGCTATCGTGCTGGACTTCTAATTTGAAAACCTAGGTTCGATTCTCTACCAGCCAGTTTCTTTTTCGCATAAACTGAAATATTAAAAAAGATCTTCATCTTCGGCTGGAGAACTTACGAAGTATCACTGGCGAGCATCAGAGTTAACAGTGTGTGTTCTTTAGCATAATGATAATATACTTTTCATGTTTTTCATTGGTCTCTCTCTCTTTCTTGATTTATTGTTATCATGTCTTTGTTGCTTCTTTCTCTTCTTGATCTTCTCCCTCTCCCTATTCATCTTTATTTTTTCTCTTACGTTACACATACACTGTCTCTATTTTTGCGTGTTCCAGAGCCAAATCCGGGCCACTTTCGATGATCCGGTATTAGGACCTGACCCAAACATAAGTGACCCGGTCTGGAAAATCTATTTAACTCGGAATTTCGGTGTCGTATTTTTCGTGTTCCCGGGGTAACATCTCGGATCCTACTCACCCCTGAAAGAAACACTGTTCAAACGCAATGAAATAATTAAAATATCTCCTTCACCCTCCGGGTTATCAGATCTAAATCGAACTACCGCGTCCGAATGCGTTCGAATTTTACACCCGGCGACACAGTCCAAAACTTGACAAGCATCCCCCGACAGCCGGTGCCTCTTTCAGCTTTGCCGTTCATTCTATCTGTGCGAATTGTTATAAAGACTACTTCATTAGTGTTGTAATTATTAAAACGTTATATTCGCAATAGGTGGAATATATAGTGGCATGTCCAGAACAGATAAATTTTAAGACATGAGTAGAAAATGGCCCCGTTTTTGGCCATTTCAAGAGAAGAATTCTTTTTATATTAGTTTGGCACCAAATGCTTTTCCATCCTCTAACTAATCAACCTTACATGTGTTCCTTTTTTCATATTTGAAATATGGAAAATGTAAGGTTTACTATGAGTATAAGGAACATGTTAATTTTGCTTTTGAACATTTGTAACTTTTCGTTTTCATACAGATAAGGATTTATAATCTTGGCTCTTTCTGATAGAAAGTAAGCAGAAAAATTATCATTCATTCATTTTCTTTTTATGTTCAATTTGCATTAGTAGTCTGGAATAGAAGGTATGGCTTACTGTATCTACTGGGTTTGTTACAATCAGTGATTCCGCTAGACCCCGGCCACTGTTGGGGGTGTCAACCCCAAATCCTCGAAACTACCCCAACGTTAACATTTGTATGGTCAAAAGTTGATAGACAGAGTGCACAACTACCTACACCCTCCCAATTTTGACTTTACACCCCCTCCAATCTGAAACTCCTGGCGAAATCCCTGATTACAATGTATTCCAAACCAGTACGTTCAATGATTCCCACCGATTTTGCAACCGAGCCCCTTTGAAACAAAGCATGTATATTACACTTTTGATATTATCCTATATGTGTCTCAAAACTCTGTAGTTTCACTGGATATCATGATTATTTAATCTGACCACCAAGTTTGGTCGCCATTTTGAAAGTGATGACTTAATGAATTTTTGAAGGACCCGTCTCTATATTCGAATAGTTTTGAACACATATAAAATCCAAAAGTCACTTTTATCTTGCTGTTAGATTTGTGGGAACTGAACTTAATCTTTTTTTACTAAGTTTATATTCCATTCTTTTCTATTTACTTCTTCTTCTTCTTCTCTCTCCCCTTTCCTCTCTCTCTCTCTCTCTCTCATTTCTCTGCCTCTGTCTAACAGACATTCATTGGTTTAAATGTTTCATTGTGTGTTTCAATTTCTCAATCCATCAACTTATGTATGTTGATTCGTCTCGCTTTTATTCTTTCATTTTATCGATACTAATACATGTCTATTTTGAAAAAAAAAAGACGTGCTCATGCTTTTTACTGATTTTCGTATGGACGAGACGAAGGAAGGAGAAAGAGGGGATCTGTTTACCGGACACGGTTATAGGATAAGAAGGTGCCATTTGGGTTACCTAGCTACACGGCGTTCGCTGTCGCAATTTTTTTGATGCGAAGTGTACAAATCTGCAGAACACACTTCAATAAGTTTAAACATCAAAACATGTTTTTAATAACAGAAATTGCTCGAAACATAGACAGGGGGCAGTCTTAACTTGCAATGTTCTTCTTATCGTTCGTTCGCGTAATTGGTGATATCTTGTAAATTTAGCTCAGTTGGTTAGCGCATGCAACTTTTATTTTTTTATACTTTCACCTAAGGCTGTTCGAATCCTGTCAATGGCCGTGTTTTATTTTACTTCTCGAAACGCAAGAGTAACTTCAATGTGAAAGTTTCAATTTACGTTTTTGTTTCTTACATGCTTTTATTATTATTTTATACACTGACATATTAAAACTATTCAATATATTCACGGCCTACAAGTACGTTAAATTGTTAACAGATGGCAGTAACGAGCACTATTAATTCATGTGCTTTCAAGTTCTTGTAAAATACTTCACTAGCATTCATTAAAAAAGTATACGATTGTCGGATGTAAAAACCCACATTTTTTACAGAAAAAATAGGTAATTATTTTTAAATACAAGAGTTCTAAAGAGCATTATTAGAAGATATCTTATGATTTAATTATGAAAATGAAAAAAAAGAGCTGATATAAATTAGTGTTGAAGCTACCAAACTATATCAATATCTTAAAAAGTATTAAAAGTAAACATCAATTTTAAATGAATAAAACGAACTAAATGACGTGTTAAGGCATACAGAAACGCTATTCACCACTTATACTATTTCTTTCGATCCATTTTTGCGATCTCGTTTTAACAATACTAACAAATCAAATGTCATTTGTATGTCAATGACAAGCAGTCAGAAGACTGATTACGTCATAACATGGCGGCGCCCGATTAAGCGCAAGGCTGAGACTCTTTTGATGCAAGTCTTTATAACTCTTGATAGATTTATCACAGAAAGAAAAGAAAATGTTTTCCGTAGTCTGCTTTAATAGAATAATTTTTTATTGCAATAAAAAAATACTACCGGAAATGTCCATTGTAATAATAATCCCAGTGGACGACAGAAGTAGCTGTTGCTGAAATCCACTGTTTCTTCTTTTTCGTGGCGTATTTTTTCATAGCTTCTGACTTGTATTGTCTGTTAAAAATCTTAATCGGATGAATGTCCTGTTTTCACGTACAGTTCGATTATTTTCAAGTCAATTATATTTACCAGACTGAGTTATCAGGTCGCCTATGTTTGGGTCACCAAAACTGATCCGGTTTCAGCTCTGTACCCTTTCAGTCTTCCGTGGGTACGGATGAGAAAAAAGCGAGCAGGACCTTTGTTTAGTTTCCAACCAGGCATTTAAGTGATTAAATTTAAGGAAAAAAATGGAAATTTTCAGTCAGCATGCTCGGCCGCAGGGTTCGAAATCACCGTGCCTCCCTATTGTCGATACAAATCTTACTACATCGGGTATAACACTATTTGAATACCAACTCATACGTTCAATGTAAATGTGTAGAAAACTAAATGTATTTCTTTTATAATGAAAAAAATGTGCTCTTATAAAATTAAGTCAAATTATTTCAAACAAATAGCCACAAGAATTCCATTGTTTTATTACTTTTTATAAAATGTCTGGCAATTAATACAACTACTTAGAGCATCGGTTCCCAACCTGTGGTGCGCATACCCGGGGCAGTACGTACCAGAGACGGATCAAGGACTTTGGTGAGGAGGGGCTCATAAGGTCTGAAGAATAGACCAGGGATCTTTTTTATATTTCTCTGCTTATTGTTAAGTTTATTATGCAATATAAATTCGGTAACCCAAAAACAACTCGAAGCTTTCTCTGAGGCAAATTGTTCGAAAATTGCTATAAATAAATTCTTTGCGGAAGAGGTGCGCGCCACCCGTGCCCCCTCCACTGGTACGTTTTGGATCGTTCAAGATTAGGCGAACAATAATAGGTAACTCCCGAAAAATCAGTAAAGTAAAAAATACAATATATTACCGGTAGATATAGAACAATAAATGTTAGGTTTGAACAGGGATTCTGTCAGATCCCCAGTGCGGTGTCACCCTAAATCTTCGAGCAGACACCCCAACATAAAAATTTGTACTTTTAAAAATCGATAGAGACATTCCAAAATTCCTACTTACACCCCCACTACAACTGAAACTCTGGGTTTGAATGGAGACATTCTGCAACTAATGGAGACATTACACTAAAAAATAACACCGTGCAATAGCAATTTTGCATAAGAGAAGGGGAAATGTGATCCCTAGGCTCCGTTCTGTCGCTTTGATATTTTGGCGAATCCCTTCTCAAAACATGTGTTCCGAGCACGCCACTACAAGGGGATCTCAGGGGCTCCCTCGGGCTACCAAGTGTTACGCAATTTACAATAGGTTGAGAACGAATGACCTGGACCTAGAGAATTACAATACAAGCGAGATCGCAAACATGGATGGGGGAAATAAAATTAGTTTCTTTTAAATTGTTTCTGGTAAAATATGAGATAATGCTTTTCTTTAATAAATAAATAAATAAATAAGAAGATTACAGTTGTCTAATATCAATCAGAAACTAAACGGGAGGCTAAAGTATGACTTCTCAATAAATAAAATAAAATAATTTATTTATTTATTTAATTAATTTCTACAACCAAAGTTCATCTAGCTAAACTGAATTTCTTGTTTCGACTGTGTTCATACGCTTTGGTATTTGGTAATATCTTACAATTTTAACACAATACTCCCCCCCCTTACATTATACTACTGTTACTCAGGAAATTAAAGAAAGCAGGGGCTAGCATGGGATTGAAATCAGGACCTCCCTACTCCTTTTTTAAGTTTGCTGTGGAAGTGTGCAGTCCCCATTATATTTTTGTTCCCTTGTCAATTTGGTATATGCACACTTGGAATTGCATGAGGACGTAGCTTCTTTCTCAAAGGAGACTAAGAAGTTCATGTTTTAAATCTTTTTCATAGTCCTCATCAGTGAAATGAACTGAACAAACACTCGCGTTATTCACATTCATTTTATTGGAATGTTTAAACCTCGAAATCCAAATCGAAATCCCACTGTATAACTGGATCTTTTGAAAATCGATGATATATCACACCAGACGTGTTTCGTCAATACTTGGAACACTGAGCATCAGCACAGTAACTACTATTCCTATTCATGTTTATTCATTTAGAAGGCACGTGTAATAATACTGTAGTATAGCGAAACACTTGGCGGAATTCACC